>JBBPBX010098300.1:0-12715 GCA_038048925.1 Garcialebias charrua
CTAGTAATATATAAGCTAACATGCACATAAAGTTTTAAATATATATATATAAATATATACACATACAGTATATATAATATATTATTATATATATGTGTATATATTTATATATACAGTATATATATATATTTAAAACTTTATGTGCATATATATGTATGCACATAATCAACATTACACAGGTTGTGTGACAGGTTACTGTATTGCACAAGTACTGTAGTGACATTGAGATTTAATTATTAGTTATTACCAGTTGTTCAGTGTTATTTATTGATTATTTATCCACTCCACACCCTGCAGCCCGTTGAGTTCTTCCTGTTCTTAAATGACCTTGACCTTGGATCAAAGCAACGGGACCTTGCTGACCCATACGGTGTCCATCAGTCCACGGTCAGACGGATTTTCACAGCAACTTTTTATTGACAGTACTCGGCTCTACCTGAAGAGCAGATACATAAAAATCTACCTGCAGACTTCAAGGACTACCCTGACACTACAGTCACACTACTTACTACTTGTAAGAAAATAAAATGTTCAAAACATTCTGACTTTTGTCTTCATTGATGTATTATCACCCAAAAAAAATGTGTACTGTATTTTGGTTTAAGACAGGCTTAGTCGTTTTAGCCATTTTATTAAAAAGAAATTTGATAATGTTACATTACTGTACAAAACGTATGAGTCAAGCTAAATGAGGCACAATATTTAAACACTGTTTAAATTATATTATTATTATTACATCTTCTGACTAACTCCCAGCTTCCTCGACTGCTTTTGGAGATTTAAAAACATGTAATCAGTCAGATTACAGTGCTCAGTGGAACAACTTGTTTGTATTTGGATCCAATCTCAGCTCCTCACTGCTTCCCTCATGTTTGAGCTGTAGCGGTGGTGTCTTCCCACGTCTCACAAACATCTAGGATGGACCAGGGGTTCCCTCATCATCACCAACACCTGCCGTGTCCTGTGCAGTGAAAGAAAACATCTCTTATTAAGGCCTGCTACAAACAGTGATTTAACAGGTTTGACTTCAGCTCAACTTTTGTAAACAAACTTGAATTAAAATAACTTTTGTTTCTAAATCTGCTCTAAATCTCCTGCCTCCTTGTTTGAAACTGAACTGTCAGGTGGCTTTGACTCAAACAGTGGGGCTTCTGGTTGTCTTCCTCATGGACTGTAAACACTCAGCCCTAACTGACTTCTCCTGCCTCCTTGTTTGAAACTAACATTTGTGTTAATAAGAAAACATTGTACAGACAAAACACGTTTACTCAACAGATTAGCAAGGCTAACTATGTTAGCTGTGTTAGCCTACATGAGGCAGTTTGGTGAACTGAAAACAAATACCGACTTACCTTCATATTTATTTATGTAGTTGGACACAAAGCTTAAATCCTTTATCCTTCTTAGATGTGGGCGCTTTAGAGAAGGTCTGAATTATTCTGTAGACATTATTAACAGTGACTGTCGGCAAGTCCTGCAGAGATCTCGTGAAGAACGCCATCGCTAACACCGTGTTGACTGCAAACCGGAAGTGCGCCGCATGTGTAATGAATGCGGAAGAGCTGGAACGGAAGTCCGTGGCATATAGGCTATTGAAAAAAGTGGAGCAGAGGGACGATTAAGAGTTGGTAATCTTGAGCTCCATGCATTGTTCGCTCTCATTCAGGTGAGTAAACCTGCATGGGAGGAAAAGTCAAGTCAAATTTATTTATAAAGCACTTGTAAAAACAGCAGTTGTTACCGCTTCACAATATAAAAAACAATGGCAGTAATTTAAAGAAAAAAATAATTTAAAGCATCAAAGAAAACAACAACAAATCAAATCACACTGGGTTAAAAGTCAGTGAAAACAGATGTTTTTAAAAGTGATTTAAAAACTGGAAGGGAAGTGACCTGTCAAACGTTGGGGGCAGATTGTTCTAAAAAAAAATTTGAGAAGCTATCCTTCCACCAAGCGGACCAGTTCTGAACGAGGCTTGGCCCAAGTGCTTTAGGAGGACGTCGAAGAGAGAAATGTCATGTTGGATGAATTATATATTTATAATTCTCACTTCTTTTCCCCAATCCATTGAATGTTTTAAGCTGCATTAAGCAAAGGAGTGACAGCCTGAACGAGCCAGATGAACGTGAGACTATTTTGTTTCCTTACATTACCAAAACCTCTCTTTACTTGATACATTTTATGTATCCTTGCATGAAAGTACCATATTATGATTTTAGAAAGTGGCTGCTCAGCTAAAATGTATTTACATGGGTCTGGTCCCATGTGACTTGGTGGACAAGCCCCCCTAGTGGTCTGCTGAACTTTTTTTTTATTTTTTTGAGTGTGCAACATCTTACTCACAGTTGTTTAGGTGTTTTTAGTATTTGCAACATTTTTTCTTTGTTTTGATTTTTGGGTTCTGTGTTTCTCAGTGACGTGTGGTCAGGGAAGGGAGGCCGTGCCTCACCTGTCATCATGGAAAGAAAAAATGTAAGTTGAAAAAAATTAATGTAATTTTTGTATTTATCCTTTGATTTGTACTAAAAACTTTTTTCTTAAAACTAAACCAGTTTTAAGTTATTTTTTATTCAAAATCACAGATTTTTCTTATTCATCGTTCAAATACTAGGAGACGTGCGCAGAGGCACCAGGCAGCTGCGCCTCACTAGGGATTGCACAATCACTCGGCTGACTGTGACATGATATGCAGTGAGCCCGTATTCCTGCCCCTTTTATGTCACTATTAAAATGTCCAAATACTTTTGCTATATAAACTACATTTCTATAGTTTAACTGGTGAATATAATATATAGTGTTTTTGTCTAAAACTCTGTGTGTGTAACGTGTTTCTTGTGCTGAGCGATAATAAAATGGCTGCGAAAAGGTGCCGGGTGAGGCACACAGTTGTCCTGCCTCATCGAGGAGGTGGGGCTAGTGAGCCCGGGGATTCTGCTTGTGCCTCCTCTGCAGAAGAAAGTGACAGTGCACTACAATTTCATATAAGGAAAGTCAAGTGCAGTGATTCAGTTTTTTCTTCTTCTCCTGATTGGCTATAAATTCATAAAAACATACAGTCAAAACAGGACTGATCAAGGAAGGCTATCTTCTCTGGCAATGATCTCCATCGAGGCAGAGAGACTTTTAAAACTGAAAGCAGACAAGGAAGACCTCTACAAAAAAGTCATAGACACCTTTGTTCAGAAGGAGCGGCGCATGGACTTTATTTATTTACTTATTTATTCATTTCTTTAAAAAAAAAAAAACTATTTACAAAATCACATAAAATAAAAATACATGAAATGAAAGGTAGCAGAAGAAAAAAATCTTATATCTGCCCCTTCTTTAAACAAAATCAATTCAAACAAAATCATCTATAAATAATATAACAAAAATAAATAACTCAACACAATTTACCATATATAGTAACTTGGATATAAACCAATTTATATTTTTTTTTTCAGAATTTTAGTTTTAATCATTTTCTTAAACATAGGCATTGACTTTGTAGTTTTAATATCATTTTCCAAACCATTCCACAGACCTATTCCCTGAATTAAAGTAGACTTACTCTTTAATAAACTAGTTCTATGCTGTGGCATTAAAAAAATATCTGTTCCCTTAAGATTGTAAGTATTTTTCCTTTTTACAAAAAGTGTTTGAATGTTTGGGGGTAATGTAAAGTTCTGTGCTTTATACAATACTAAAAGAACATTATAGTCAACCAAATCATAAAACTTCAGCAACTTCAAATTGAAAAACAAAACTTTTGATGGATGGCAGTAACGTTTTCTTGTAATAATTCTTATAGCTCTTTTCTGAAAAATAAAAATACTGTAGGCTGTTATAGTTTTACACATTGTACCCCTAACATCTATACAATGAATTAAATGTGGGACTATAATTGTATTTATAAGTAAAGGTAAGACTAAAATAATTTTTTTCTCCGAATTAAATGTGTTTTTGTGTGCTACAGTTTGTATGTGTAAAGATTGCTGATATGAGATTTTAAACACAACCCGTTAACTGATGCCAATCAAATGGCGAATAACTCTGTAGGGTTCATGTATTATAAAATAAGAAAATAACACTATCCAAAGTATCCAAAGCGCTGAAGAAGCTATGGCAGACAGAAGCCTAAACGTGGAGAACATTTTTTGTCTGTTTTTTATTATACATATGAGAAAAAAAACTGCACAGTGCCTCACCAGCCATGAACCTCACCGCACGTCACTGGTGTTTATCTATTTTCTGTGATTTCAGATTTCTTCTTCTGCTTTTTTTTTTTGGTTGTTGTTTATTTTGGAGTTTGCATCACTTATGTGTTTGCTGTGCATATGAACTCTTTGCAGCTTGTTTGCACCGGTCACCCACTGTGGAGGCAGGACTCCTCAGCGACTACCGTATTTTCCGGTGTATAGGTCACACCTTTTTATGGTTTTTTCAAGGCCTGCGGCCTATACACAGGTGCGACCTATATATGGCTTGTTATCACTTTCGGCTAAACAAATTTTTAAATCCAGCTCATTTCACAATTACGCTCATTTATTAAGGAAAAGTTCCGTCGGGTGTTGTCTTGGACCATGGGCGGGTTCGGGGCCTGGGGGTTCGCCGTGGACGGGGCTGGCAGTGCGCTCCCTCTGGGGCTGCTTGGGCTCGGGTGTCCTGTCCAGTTGGCGGGGCACGGGTTGGGCCGGATCTTGGATGTCTGCTACTCTCCACCCCGGAATGAATGGGCCTACCTCCTGGGTTTGGATGTGGGCTGCCCCATGTAGGGGGCAGGTACATGTCTTGGACCTAGGGGGTATAGAGTGTGCATCGGGATTATGAATGGAACGTGTCGTTATTGTTCGTCTTTCTGTGAGTGAGGGTGAGGATGAGGGTGGGTCTGAATGAGTGTGTCTGTGTATGAATGTTTGTCAGGCTGTGACTAGGACTGCCCCCTCTCCGATACATCTGAGGCTACTTAGTGTCGCGCTCCTGCCACGTGGCCCCCTGGTGGGTGTTCCTTTGCCTGCGGGCGTGCTTGGGGCCCTCACTGTCTGGGGTTGGGCGCTTGGGCGTTTGTCGGCTCGGCCTGGTGGCTGCCTGGTGGGGTTCGGGTCCTCTGGTCCTGTCGGGTCTGGGCCTGAGGGATGGGCGTCCCCGGTGCCCGGGCCTAGGTGTCCGGCCCTGGGGCTACGTCGGTGCAGCGGGCTCTGGCGGGGGCCTGTGAATGTGTCGCTGTTGACCCCGGAGGGTCATTGTGTGTAGTCACTGGTGGGGCTTTTCCTGTTCTCCCCTATGGATGGATCTGGGGAGTTGGTGAGTGGCTCGTCCTGTTCGGGTGGCCCTGGGGACTCTGGGCTCGGGGTCCTTCTTGGGGTCTTGGGCTCTGCTTGCCCCTTTGCCTGCCTCAGCCCTTGGGGGGGCGGATCTCTGATGCTTCACGGTTGCTACTGAATGTTCTATTGGAGGAAAGTTTTTCACTTGTGCATGCTCACAACCACACGCAAATGGATACAGGGATGTATATGTAGATATATGCAGATATGTAGATGGGTATATGAATGAATATCAATGTATATGTATGTATACTGTATATATTTTTGTAGGTATGGTATGTATATTTATGGAAATCTACTGCAGGTTCATGAATGTTATTAGTCTTTATGCATGTGTTGCTGTGTTCTGATATGTGCTTTGCAGGATTGCGGACGGAGGTTGGGTGTGTTTGCCTTGTGCTTTTTTTGTGGATAATTGCTGTGTTTTGTTGTCTTACTTTCTGTCTTTCCTTTCCTTTCTCTCTATTATTAAAAAAAATTCATGAGAGGATGGCTGTAAGGTGAGAAGGGAGGCCATCTATAAAGGGAAAAAACAATTAAGGAAAAGTTCAGCTCAGACATATATTTGCTATAATTTTTATCAAACAAATAATTGTTTTTAAGAGTTAATCTTCTTAAAAGCCTTGCTGTGCGCTCCTGTGGCAGACATTTGCAGCAGAGCTAAACGTAGGTGCAACCTATACACCGGTGCGACCTATCTAGGGATTTTTCCAATCTATTGGTGATAATTGGACAATGAGACCTATACACAGGTGCGACTTATACACCAGAAACTTCTGTAGTCATGAAAGACGTATCTCTTCTGAGGTAAATAGAACTAGACTTTAATAGAAGCTCTAATAAAAAAAGTGAATCATCATCTAGTGGTCAAATATAAAAATCAAAAATTTGGTAACAAAGGTACAAAGAAAAAATATTGCTGAAAGGAATGTGTTATTTTATATGAGATGAGATTAAAAAAGACAAAGCAAGGGTTATTATTCACAGCTAAACTGCTTTCATCTGGTGTGAATTTTCATGTGTGAGTTTAAATTTGACTTTTGTCCAAACCTGTGTCCACAAAGATCACAAACAAATGGTTTCTGTCCTGTGTGGACTATCATGTGTCTGTTTAAAGCTGCCTTCAGTCCAAACCTGCGTCCACAAAGATCACAACCAAATGTTTTCTGTCCTGTGTGGACTATCATGTGTCTGTTTAAAGCTGCCTTCAGTCCAAACCTGCGTCCACAAAGATCACAAACAAATGGTTTCTGTCCTGTGTGGACTATCATGTGTGTGTTTAAAGCTGTCTTCAGTCCAAACCTGCGTCCACAAAGATCACAAGCAAATGATTTATTTCCCGTGTGGACTATCATGTGTTTGTTTAAATCTGCCTTCTGTCCAAACCTGCGTCCACAAAGATCACAACCAAATGTTTTCTGTCCTGTGTGGACTATCATGTGTCTGTTTAAATCTGCCTTCTGTCCAAACCTGCGTCCACAAAGATCACAAACATTTGTTTTCTGTCCTGTGTGGACTATCATGTGTGTGTTTAAATGTGACTTCTGTCCAAACCTTTGTCCACAAACATCACAAACAAATGTTTTCTGTCCTGTGTGAACTATCATGTGTGTGTTTAAATCTGCCTTCTGTCCAAACCTTTGTCCACAAACATCACAAACAAATGTTTTCTGTCCTGTGTGGACTATCATGTGTGTCTTTAGATTACCCTTTTGGTTAAATATTTTTCCACAGTCTTCACAACTAAATGAATTATGTCTTGACTGTTTTTTCTTGATTGAGCCTCCAGTTTTTTTCACTTTTAAACGTTCCTCGATAACCAAACAACTTGAAGACATCACTGACTGACTCGTCTTGTGAAATTGTTTCCCATGCTCAGTGAAGCTGCAAGATTTGTTGACAGTGTTTATGCCTGACTCAGGAGCTCTGCTCTCCTTCCAGTCTTTGTCACCGTCTTCAGGTTCTGACCCAGAGTCTGATAAGTCTTTTAGCTGAGAGTCAGAGTCCTTCACCTCATCACCTTCATCATCCTCACTGACTTCAGTCTCTGAAGAGCTGCAATCATCTCCATAAGTATTTAGATCTGGGTTCCTGGTAGTTTCTCCTTCTCCACAGTCCTCTCCACCAGTTGCTGCTTTCATCTGGTCAGCTGAGCTGCTGGTTGGAAGATCTTCCTCTTTTACTTGGTGCTGATGAAGCTGTAAAAACAGAGGCTTCTCTTCTTCTTCCTCATTCTTCAAAGGAACAGCAGTGAATGCAAACCCGGTGTCATCAGTCTCCCTTTTCACACAAAACTGTTCTCCCTCTTGAGTGGCCCACAGTTCCTCCTCTTCCTCCTTTATGTTGAGGGTCTCTGGATCCTGTTGGTCCACACCAAGCATCCGTACTTCAGGAGCTTCTTCTTTAATCAGCACCATCTGCTGAACATCTGCAGGGACCACTGAAAACAGGAACATCAGGCACAATTATAACTTTATATTCACACATACAGTGGTGCTTGAAAGTTTGTGAAGCCTTTAAAGACCGTGTAAAGTAAAACTAAATTTGTGTTTTGAGTTTGTCACACGGCATAAATATGTGTTATTAATCACCCATATAAATCTGACTGATTAAAAACATTGTTTACCTTATAAAATTAAGTCTACAAAATCATAAAAAAACATGATTGTGGCTTGCTCTGAAACGGTGGGGGCGTGTCAGTGCGTGGGCGTGGTTTCAGCACAGTACTGCGCCGTGTCCTGCCCCCTTCAGAGCTGAGCTGAAGCTAGATTCATACTCGACGCGTCGCGCAGTGCACGAGGGTGCGCGCTCCAAAAGTGACACAATTTCAGTCCCCGCCCCTGCGCATTGGCCCCGCGCGTGGGATTAGCGCGTGTCGTGCACCTCTGAATTTTTGAAACTCCGCAAGCCTATGCGCGCGCGGTGGGCGCTACGATTTGATTGACAGGTCCCCACCGACAGCCTTCACCCTCTTCACGCCGGAGCCTGCAGCTGTTTGCGCCGCTGTGGTCGTGGAGACGGAGTCGCGACGCATGGAGGAATGTTTTGTGACACAAAATGTATTAAATTCTCCTTCATTCCTGATCTGGAGTCGGACTTTTCTTTTGTTTTTTCGCCAAAAGTCACGTGATCGCTTTCTCCTCCGCTGACTCCATGCATTAAAGCCGCAAATAAAGACAACAGTTCAGCACGCGAGCGGAAAGCTATTTGTTTTTGTTGTGTGATTTCAAACAGTTCTTCTTCTACGGTAGATTTCTTCTTCTACACCTTTCTTGCAACATATGCACAGGTTTTAGAGGGTACTGCCTCCTGCTGGTCCATAAAAGAACAGCACTTCGCCATGCGCCGCCGTGCGTCAACCATAAACACAGAGGCGACACTGTAAACGCATCGCCGCACGGCTGATTGCACGCGCGGCGCGCGCGCTCCAGCCTGCGGACCAAAGCGCAAGTCTAACTCAGCCTTGAGCTGTGTGTGTGGAGAGGCAGACGGGTGAAGCTCAGAGATCCACCTGCTCCGTTTTAATCTGAGTTCTGGCTGCCAGTGCCAGCAGCTCCTTTTTCCTTTTACGCTGTTTTTAGTGCACTAACAACTCTGGTTTTGTTTTTAAAGTTGAGGACACAACTATAATTCATAACTCCGCTGTTATGTGTTTAATAAGCGCTATTTTAAAAGATGAGCAGCGGACTCGGCTGCACCCGGTCCGACCCGGTCACAGGGTCTGTGTTGGTGATTAAAATAAAGAGTAATCACGTTGATAACTAAGTTATCTCATCTGTGTCAGCGGAGTCACAGCGTTTCACGGCGCACGTGGCAGGATTTCAGCTCCACGCGGATCGCTCTCACACACACACACACACGCGCGGGGGGGCGGCGCGCAGAGGTGCAGTGGTCGATCCAGCAGCACGCCTGGGTTTGTTTGACTCCCTCCTGCGTCTCAATGTCACAATGGAGCGGCTGCAGTCCTCCATGCGTATGCTATTGCTATCTGATGCTATCTGCGATTCGCGAGTGAATGGCTCCACCCATGCGAAGAACAAATTTATACGGCTGGAGCAGCAGGGGGTGGGGCTATACTAATGAAGACCGCGTGACGAAACGCGGTCACGTTTAAAACACGCCTAAAAAATCCTGAAACAGACATATCTTTATACACAGTTTCATCTATCCACCTTATTCCTACGCCCCATGATGCCTTGCGCGAATTATGTGAACGACTTCCGCCGAAAGTCAGAACCGGCACTTTTGTTACACGCTAGCAACGCGCTAACCGGTTTTCGTCAGAGGTTTTAGGTCATAAAATATGTGGGAACACAAACTATCACAACTCAAATGTAGAGATATTGTTTTACCGCTACCTACAGCTGTTGAGGGGTGGGAGGACGACTTGAAGAAGTGGCCGAAAATAACGTACACTAGCATGTTTAGCTACTAGCATACTTAGCTACTTTGACAGTTGCTTCAGATGGCGAAGCGATGAGCAATCTGAAAAGCTCTGAAGCTTATTAGTATCTTCACATTAACAAGGTTGGTCCTGTTATGTTAAGAGAGGTGGGACACTTTATTTAAACAAACATAAAGCCCAGTCTAAGCATTAAAACTCCACATCTCCAGGTCCAGCTAACAATGATGTTGCTTTGGACTTTTGAGCTGCAAGATGTTTATCTGGACACCAACTGAGCACCTGGAGCTTGACATTTCTTTTGACAAAGACTTTACTGATTCACAAATGAAGCACCTTGAGAACTTTTAATAAAATACAGTAAATGAAAACATAATGAAATAGACAGGAAACGATCTTTAAAAACTTGATAATGACAAAAGTGACATTTAGATAGAAACAGTAGTTTAATCCAAAATTAACTGATATAGTGCACACAAAAAACTAACCTTGTAAGAAGGTTAACAGTCAACTATTGTACATAACAAATGAATCATTTTAGCAAATACTTTTCTAATGTAATATAGTTAACATATCCTTTAAAAAAACATGTTAAGAGTTGTGTTACGTTTACAGCAAGTACCGTACACCAGTACTGTACATGTTTGAGAAAAATGTTTACATTTAATGTCTTCTCACTTCTCACTTGAAATAAGCTGGCATCCTTTGCGTGTGAATGCTGGAATGATTAAATTGACACCATAGCTCTTGCAGCAGGTCCCTCACTGTGAAACCACGATCACCCATCACCTCATCTCCAGCACGGCACGCAGATAGTCCAGAAACCCAGAGTTCTGTGTTATATACCTGTCACTGCATTTACCACCATAAGCATCGAAATAAACATGATTATTCCAGAGGGAGAAACAGCCAATAAATATTTCACAGTGTTATTTGCATGTATGATTCACTTCTGGAGTCCAAGTTTTTAGCTTTCTGCAAAACATGTTGCTTTAATTGTTTCACGGGGCAACCATAGAATAAGGTCGTTGGTTTGTTCTGACATTATGTCAATCCACATTCCAACAGTCATGCTGCATGTGACTGGTGGTGTTGAGCAGCTCCACACTCTCATCAAGCCCATCTGAAAGTAAAAGTACATTATACAAACATTAGGGTTCATTTATGACACACACACACACACACCTATATTATATATATATATAAACACACACCTATATTATATATATATATATAGATATATAGATAGATATGTATAAATAAACGCACACACAGCATACATATAGGTGCGTGTGTTTATTTGCCAGTTATGAACGAAAATATTAGTATCATTTAATCACTGACTACATAAAATCATAACACTAAAAGCTGTCTCTTAAATCATACCTGGTGTTCTCGATCCTCTGGAGGATACGGTGACTTTTTTCAGGTGGTTTCTCGTAGCCCAGCCACAAAGAAGGATGCAGGTTTTTCTTATCGGAGCATGTTCAACACACACTAGTTGCAGCCACAAATTCAGCTTCGTCTGATTATTCATACAGCCACGAACAGCGCAACAGGTACCCGAGCTCCACAAGACATCTTCGTGACAATATTAGCTCAAAATAACAGAAAACAGAACTTTAACAGAACTTCTACGATGCGCGCAGATTAGCAAGCAAACAACGAGGAGCCAATGCAAAAATTCTACTTCCGGGGTCAAACGGCGACACATTATCGCTTCTACAGTGACACCCCCAAGAATACCCCCAAGAATAAGACCCCCAAGACACCCAAGAATAACACCCAAGACACCCAAGAATAACACCCCCAAGAATAAGGTGGATAGAATAAGGTGGATAGAATAAGGTGGACCCCCAAGACACCCAAGAATAACACCCAAGACACCCAAGAATAACACCCCCAAGAATAAGGTGGATAACTCCAAAATTAATTGTGCTACAATTTTGAGACTTTTTACTCATTTGCAACATTACAATTATGACATTTATAATGTTTAAGAAAATATTGAAATTCACTTTACACGGTCTTTAAGACTTTTTGGACTTTTTCTATTTTTATGTATAAAAAAATTCCCTAAAATGAATACAGTAGTCCCTCGTTTATCGCAGGGGATCCGTACCCTGAAGCCCAGCAATAAGTGAAAAACCGCGAAGTAGGAATAGTACAAGTAGTAAGTAGTTGTTAATGATATGTGTATTTGTTTTCATTCAACCTTTATTTAGACAGATAAGTCACATTGAGCCTCAAAGACTCATCTACAAGTGAGATCTGCTTACGCCAAATTTACACTACATGCGGTCCGGCTCCGCCCCGCTCCGCAGGTCGCAGCTGAGCGAGTCCAATTTCCACTACCTCCGCTCCGCTCAGGTCCGCCTGGATGCGCCGCTCCGAGACGCATGCGCGGGAATTGCGAGATCGCGCGATAAATCAAGTGATAAATAAGTAAGTCAGAACAAAACAATTCATTCGGTGGAAGAAGGAGAACAACTGTAGAGACTGCTGCCTTGATCTTCTCTCGTAAATGAGCGACAGGACATGGTTTGAGCAACAGGAAGTGATGTATTACATTTCAGAATAAAATACTTTTTATTTATTTATTTATTGTATTGCGTTTGTAGGCGTAGTCATAAATGATAGTTTGACAGCATTTTTGTACAAATAAATCCGTATAGAGCTAGGATTAGTCCGCCCGTGGTGATTTTATTTTGTAAATACGGAAGTTGTGCTCGTTCCTTTTCCTGTTGGTGCGACGTAATCTTCAAAAGTTGACTCCGGCACAGCTCCGGCGTCCGGCAGAAATAGAAATATTTCTAATTTTGACGGACTGCCGTCCGCTCGCCGCAGCTCGCCGCCGCCGTGCGGAGCCAGTGTAAATTCTCTCATTGATTATAATGGGTGCGTATTTGCTGCGGAGGTCGGACCGGAGCGGGGCGGAGCCAGACCGCATGTAGTGTAAATTTGGCGTTAGACAGACAAAAAGTAATGAAATTAGACACATTAGGAAAT
>JBBPBX010098301.1:0-12714 GCA_038048925.1 Garcialebias charrua
AGGCATGGAAGAAGATGAAGACTTTAAGTGGTCTTTCTTCTTACATCTCGGCTATAAGATACGATTTCCGCTGCTCACCGTGGTTAATGCAAAAACGCAAACCATGGAAGAAATAAAACAGTGTGCTGTGAATGTCTTTGAAGCTAACATGCAAACCAAAACACCCTTACAGGTGTCCCCAGGAGAAAAGGTCAAATCCCACTCGCTAGAGCTGGAAGGGACAAGTTCATCAACTCCCTCTCCTAAAAAAGGCGAGAAGAAACATGTTTTTCGAACTAACAAACCACGACATGTTGATGCCCACTGGAACTATGAACCACAGTGGCTCAGACAAGACCCAGAGTACGGAAAACGATTTCAAAAGGGGGGCGCACGTCCTAAAGATGAGAAAGATGGTCACAAAAGTAAACCATATCACAAAAGGGGGTCCGAACAAGAACCCCCAGTTCAAGGACAAGCCCCTCCTGCCCCTCGAACGGAACTGTCCGAGACAGGCAAAAAATCACTGATGACACAGTGCGCTGTAACTGCTGTTGCGGCTCACATGCAAAACAAAACACCCTCTGAGGTGTGCCCAGGTCAAAAGGTCGTATCCCAGTCGCAAAAAATAGGCGAGGTTCTCTCTCCTATAGAAAGCGAGAATAAACACCGTCGTCTCAAAGGTCCTCTGACCTCAGAAGAGGTAGAGTTCTTACGTCGGGTGTTAAAAGAGTTGGATAATACAAGCGAGAATAAACACCGTCGTCTCAAAGGCCCTCTGACCTCAGAAGAGGTAGAGCACTTACGTCGGTCGTTAAAAGAGTTGGATAATACTAGCAAGAATGAACAAGATTTTCAAACTGACATACACCGAAATGTTGGTACCAGCTGGAACAGTGACTCAAAATGGTTTAAAGGGAGCCCCGCCCCTGAAGCTCCTCAGATTGGAAAATCTGAGACAAGCAACGAACCACAAAAGGTAGGTGTTCACTCTCTAAGAGACCCACAACGGTTCAGATCGAACCAGGTGGGTGAAAACCAAGGTCCATCGGTGGGTGGACTTCAAAAGAAATTGAAGGATGAGGACCTATACTCATGTAACTATGCGTGGTCCCAACAGAAACCCCTGAGCCTTGGAACTGCACCTCCCGCGCCTCGAACAGAACAGTTCGAGACAGGCAAAGAGTCACGAATGTCCCGGAATAATGGCCCAACACCTCTATGCTCGGAAGAGACAGAGGAAGTAAGTAGTTTGTCAGTAGATTTGAATGTTACTGTGCTTGACCAACCTGATACAATGAGTGGCGTTATCATTGATAATGACACTATCAACATTGACCAACCTGGAGCGATGTGTAGCACTGTCTTTCACAAAGACTCAGAGCACACAAATAACTCAGCGCACACTACTACCAACATTGCCATGGATGTTGACAGCAAACCAATTGCTGACACACAACAACATCCTGAAGGTCATGATGCTGACAGCCAACAAGATGCTGACAGTAAACAAGATTACACAGACAGAGTCACACGTGAACAGAAACGTGGGCCAAGACCTGTGAGGTTTCTGTGTAACTTTATACAAAGGGGGGTGGCTAAGAAAGCTTACCTGCCTATCACACTGGAAGGTGTCCTTGAGCGTGAAGCCCTCCTGGATGGTAGTGCTGATATAACCATTATGTCGGCCAAGCTGTTCGAGGAGCTGAGGACCGCCGCTAACGGTGTTGACAGGCAAATACCCTTTGAGAAATGTGCTATTGAGCTACAGGGTCTCGCAGAGACGAGAACAACCCTAACAGCTATGGCTATGGTTCACATGCAGATTGGCGAAATGACACTACGCCACCCGGTGTACGTGTCTAAACTTGACTCATTCCCATTTCTGGTTGGCCAAGATTTTATAAACCGCTTCGGCGCGATTATAGATTATGGTCAACAGAAAATGTGGAGCACAGTGAGAAAACCCCTGCCAATAAAAGTGCTTCCTAGTTGCGATACAGACTGCCTAACCGCAGGTACCGCAAAGGACACAAGGGACTGCTCATCCGAGGACGAGAGCCCGGTAAGTGAACCTTCAACTACAGGTGAGACAGAAGAGACCCAAAAGTTGGACCAAACTCTGGCCCAACAAGAGAACCTCCTCTGTGAGCTGACACATTCAGCACTCACTGAACACTACCTACCACAGGTAGTGAAAGGTGTTGAGATCCAAGGATCCCACACCGAAGACGCTGTACTGTCCTCTGAGACAGGTAATTCGGCAATCAACCAAGCTTTCGATGAAACCTTGGTTCAAGGGCATCTGAGTCCAGAAAATGACAGTCATCCAAACGCTGACAGTCACTTGGACATCATTGTTGCAGATTACGAGGACCCCTCATCAGACAAAATGGGGGCAGACTCACATTACCTACCACAGGTAGAGAAAGGTGTGGAGATCCAAGGACCCCACACCGAGGTTGCTGTACTGTCCCCTGGGACAGGTAAATCGGCTATCTGCCAAGCTTTCGATGAAACCTTGGTTCAGGAACATTTGAGCCTAGAACTAGTCAGAAATGACATAGTTTTTACAGACTCAAAGAGCCCCTCTTCAGTCGAGAGGTGGGAAGACATACACAACGACAGTGACCCGTCGCAGTCTGTACAATCAGACACACCTGCGACTGCGCCGACCGTTGTGACACACCTGAATTACACGGAAAGAGGTAAACGTAAGAAGATACGTTGGCCAAAACCTAAACGATTCCTGTGTACCGTCTTCTCTCAGCTGCGCGAACAGCTTAAACTAAACGGTGGCATCCTAACTTGTGCCCATGGACGGACGTCCTCACCTGTGTTCGTGGTCCCCCATGACCAAAGGGGGGTGATGTTAGGCCATGCCAAAGACAAAGATTTGAATGTACACCTCAGAAACACTTTTGCTTTCGCCCAGAAAAACCTGGAAAGATCTGCTGAAGGACGTAAGGCGTACTATGACCAGAAGGCCTCTCACAATGAACTCCAAGTGGGAGACAGAGTCTGGTACTATACGTTCGCCCCAGCAACCGGGAAAGGAGGGTCCGAGACCGGAACTCTCGCCCGCAAACTAATGCCCAGGTGGACTGGACCTCATCTGATAA
This sequence comes from Garcialebias charrua, assembly GCA_038048925.1. NCBI lineage: Eukaryota > Metazoa > Chordata > Actinopteri > Cyprinodontiformes > Rivulidae > Garcialebias > Garcialebias charrua. Next base: position 3,102 of record JBBPBX010098301.1, read on the forward strand.
CAGACAAAGTGTCCTCAGTCGTCTACGAAATCAAAATCAGCAAAGGCCGCAAAGAGCCAATTGCTAAATGGGTACATCGAAATCAGATCAAACCTTACAAGGCGTTCAATGACTCCACAAAAGACAAAGATCTCACAAACTCACCGACTTCATGGGATAATAAGGTCGTACAAACACAAGTTAGTAAATAAACTAATCAGGTTTAAACTACCGTATTTTCCACCCTATAAGTCGCATTGCCCAATTTGAACTTAGAAACGCTAAGCCTAAAACCCACAACAAAAAACTAACCTTAACAACCGTTTAAATCCACGAGATTTAATTTGACCTCGGTCATAAAGTTGAGACCTGTTTTTCTTGTGTGTTGCACTTTGGAATCTGACGACAAGAGTGTGTCGAAGCAGTGAAACGTTGTTTCCTTGTTGTTTAGTCATTACTGTTGTCATTAGTTGAGATATTGTTTTGGTTCTGAACACTCCCAGCCAAAAAGGTTTTGTATTTTTTTCATTCATTCAACCTTTATTTAGTCAGGTAAATCTTTTGAACCTCAAGGGCTCATTTACGAAAGCGACCTGCTAAAACTAAAGAACAATGAACAGCAGTGGTATAATTTCCTTAAACAATAAACAATAAACAAACAAACAATAAACAATAGAAAACAAAAGAGAGAAGAAAAAAAAAAAAAAAAAAGAAAGTTTTTTTTTTTTTTTTTTTTTACAAAGTATCAAAAAACTAGCAAAACATTATAAGGTAGACGTATAAAATCAAAGACAGGAACAGATCTGCATTGGTTTTTGCCAGGATTCCAACAGATTCTGAAAACCATTTAGAGAAGTCAAGGTCGAGAGCTTCAGATCTTTTTGTAAGATATTCCATGAAGCAGGAGCGGAGTAGGAGAAGGCCCTTTTTCCAAGTTCAGTCCTCACTGACGGAACACTGCAGGTAATCATGTCCTGAGAGCGCACACTGTAGCTGCACTCACGCAAAGACATGTAGGAGGAGATGTATGAGGGCAGCAGACCAAGAAGTGATTTAAAGATGAAAATGTACCAGTGGAAGAGTCTGCGTGAGGTTAATGATGTCCAGTTAACCAGTGAATACAGGGTGCAGTGGTGGGTACGATAATCACAACCAGTTATGAATCTTAGTGCACCATGATAGACAACATCCAACATCCGCAGGGTGCTTGTAGGAGCATTCATGTAGAGAATGTCACCGTAATCAATGGAGGGAAGGAAAGTCACAGACACAAGGCGTTTCCTGACATTCAGTGATAGACATGATCTGTTTCTGAAAAAGAAACCCAGTTTAACTTTCAGTTTCTTCACTAGGTTTTCCACGTGGAGTTTAAAAGAGATTAAAAGAGTATTAACATTGGTTAATGAATGATATGGATTTAACTATGCCAACATGCAGTTCGTTTTGTTAAATCTCAATCGTCGAAGAGTCAATGTAGTTTAAAGCTACTTAAGGTACCATAAACTACACTGGTCTCACAATTTCTAAATTGAACCGATTCGATCGTTTCTATTCTAGATTATCTATTCATTTTGATGAGTCTCGCCATAGACTTCAAAATTTATTAGGAATACCAAATCCTACGTCGTTCGTCTAAAAGACAACAGACATTTAGATCAAACTATATTTCATTTTTCTATTTTAGTTTAACCTAAACTAAGTAATGAATGGAGGAATAGTTTGGAATTAGAGGCCTTCGTTACAGAAGCCCTCCAAAATTTTATAGGTATAGATCCCTATATCTAATTTTACAGAATTGATCCACCCCTTAATTGGTAATTGTAGCTGATCTAAACCATGATAGCTTACATACCAGGTGCATATAGGTAGGGCCTAATGTAAAATCCCAATCATAAGCCCACCTAAAAAACACATAATTGCATGACACATAGAACCAGAGTGGCACTGACTGGAAACCAACCAGCCAACAACCTTCGATGTGGGGACCTGCAGCTCCAACGCTTGGTCTTCAACCTCCATCCAAGGGTCGCCTCCTCTGCGTCAATCGAGGGATCCCCTCTACATGCTGATTATGAAAACAATTGTTGCTGATCAATCAACAAAACTAATCGTTGTGGAATTACTGCTGTGGAATTACCGCTGTGGATTATAAGACTTTGTTTTCCAAAGGATCACAGACTTTGTTTTCCAAGAGTTAACAGACTCAGTTTTCCAAGGGAGTAAAAGCTTTTCGCAATGGGATTACCTCCGAACAGTATGGAATTTCCAAAAACTTTATGGGATTATAATTTTTGATTTTTCTTTTCCACTTGCTGGATTACTTCAAGATCAGAGACAGTTCAAGGTTTCCTTTCGTGTTGGACCCCATCCCCAAGGACTGGCGATGGCTTCCAAAAGGGGGGAGATGTAGTGGGCATGACGTCAGTGGTGTAGTCTGCGTGATACTCGGGTATATGGAGTATACCCACTAGAAAAACTTAATAATTTCAGTATACCCACTTAAAAGTGCCCAATGGTACATGACATACCATTAGGTACATGTCATTGATACGTTAAACGACAGTTAAACACTTCTGTAACAATCTATTGGTGTGCAGTGCTTTTCTTTGATACTGTTTTATAAATTATATAACATGTTTTTAATACAAAGCCAGCTGTTGTACAAAGTTTGTTGTTCATTTATTCAAATATAAGCATCAGAGAAATTTGGAACTGTTCAATATGCTTAAAATCAAAATAAATTGACGGTTACACTTTACTAACCAGTGTACTTTGGTTTCTAAGCACGGTATGCCCACTACAAAAATGTAGACTACACCACTGCATGACGTGTCCACTTTTTAACACCTGTGTATTTTTGAACTGTTCCAAAGATGACCCTTACTGACCTCTCAGTAAAGCAAGACATTTACTACAAATCAATTCCATTAGTTATAATCTGAGAATATAGTCACCAAAAGAGACTATTTCTATCTTTGATTTTATGCTAATGTAATCAAAAGAATAACTTTTGTCATTTTCATGATGTGTGCTTTTAAGCTGCTGTTATTCTGTTAATATGTAGTATTACTGTGTTACTTGACCATATAATGGTGTCATAGTTGAATTTTATGTCAAACTGTGCTTTTCAGATTTGTTTTAGAAGTGTTAAGACGCTAATCCAAGTGTTTTTCCTCTTGGAGTCTATGAGTCTGTCTTTTCCTAAACATTTCTCTCTGCTGCTAGTTGTGGCCTTGTACTCTGATAACACAAGTGAACGGCTCAACTGGTCCGTGGACCAATGAAAGAGACACAAGTCTCATCTCTCATCTCATGATCCTTCTTTAAGTTCTAAGTTTTGCTGAAACGCTTCAGAGTTTCTGGGAACTTCAAAGAGATGTGAACCTTTCCCAAAGAGCTGGGGTACGTTTGGTCAAGAGCTAACGACCTTCGTCTTCAGCTAAGGACTGATAACCTGCTGTTATGAGTCCACGTCGAATGAGCGTAAGCTCAAAACTTTGTTATTCCTTCCTGGAATAAGTTATCTTGAGCCAAAAACCACGACTGCCACGGCTTCTGCCGACGAAAGCGAGTATCACCGACACCGACAAGGTAAACACGTGTGGAGTCCAGCTTGGACTTGCGGGACCGACGACTCGTTCGTCCAAGGCTGATCACAGCTCTTTACCAGAACCGAGGCGGACGTCTTAAGGTAAAGGAGCCGCTGTTTGCTTGCTGGAGGTGTGATGATATCTTAGCTGGACGCGTATGGAAGAGTGTCATCTGGTTTCATAAATGCAAGATAAACTTCCTCTCTTAACCTCCCAATTCTTCTTAAATCTTTCCTCCTCTCCTTTCCCTCAATTCTAAGCTGGAAACTATTTTAAGCTAAAGAGCCCACAGACTAAATATGTTAACATCCAGTATTGAAGTCTGTTGTGTTGAATTTAAGTGTGCTGACGTATTAAATTGAAAGAAAGTGAAATCATATCAATCAAGTGTAATGGTGTTAATTTAGTGATTTATTTTAAATAAATGGTAGTGTCGCCTGGCATACCAACTAAGTTAACGTCTGTGTCACTTAATGGCTTTGTTTATTTATCCATCGTAAAGATCACAGAAATATTGGGTAAATTGAAAAAGAAAAGAATCCGTGAAATTACTATTCAATCTGAATAAGTAAATTAATTAAGGTAAAGAGGTCAGTATTAATATTGACCTCCTCATAATCCTTTACATCATCATATCCAAAATCTGTTTTATGTCTTTACCCGAACAGAAAAATGTGGTGTCATCCGCAAAAAGAACACATTTAAGAAGTCCTGACACATTTACCAAGTCATTCACATATAAAATAAATAACTTTGGTCCAAGCACAGAGCCCTGAAGAACTCCACAAGTGACATCACGGAGGTCAGATCTAACATAGTTTATTTGCACAAACTGTTTCCTATCTTTCAAATAGCTAGATACCCACTGTAATGCTGGTCCTCTAATACCATATTTATTTAGCTTTTCAAGGAGAATGGTGTGGTCAATGGTAGCCTGGTTAAAACCAGACCCTTGTCCTTCACTTCGCTTCGGACTAGGGTCTGGACTTTCTCCATTGCGAAACGGTTCTTGCTGGAGGCGTGGCCTCTGCTGATGGCTGCTCCCCCGTGGTCTGCTGAACTTGACTTCAGCTCCGCCTCCTGCTGAATTTTCTCTCGCTGCCGTTGCATATTCTGTGTTTATATGTTAATAAAATAAATAAATAAAACCATGGATCGCTGGTCCAACACACCAGAAGACCAGAAAATCTGATGGGACTCGGGCAGCAACGAACACGAGTTTAATTCTCTCGTGACAACCTGAAGCATCAGCGGAGGGAGAGGAGGAGGAGGGAGCGAGCGATAACTTGACTTTTGGCAAAAAAACAAAAGAAAACTCCAGATAAGGGATTAAGAAGGGGAAATTAATACATTTGTGTCACATATAAAACAGTCCTGCATCGCTTTGCATCGCTTTGAATGAGAACATGCGGCTGCTCGTTGGCTGCGCGCTCCCCCGTGGTCTTCTGAACTTGACTTCAGCTCCGCCTCCTGCTGAATTTTCTCTCGCTGCCTTTGGATATTCTGTGTTTATATGTTAATAAAACGTTCTAATAAAATAAAATAAAACCATGGATCGCTGGTCCAACACACCAGAAGACCAGGAAATCTGATGGGACTCTTTAATTCTCTCGTGACAACCTCAGTCATTTCCTTGTTCATTTCACTCAGCGGAGGGAGAGGAGGAGGGAGCGAGCGATCACTTGACTTTTGGCAAAAAAAAAAAGAAAACTCCAGATAAGGGATTAAGAAGGGGAAATTAATGTGTCACATATAAAACAGTCCTGCATCGATTTGCATCGCTTTGAATGAGAACATGCGAATGCTCGCTGGCTACGCTGGGACAGGTGGGGACGTGGGTTAGGGGCCAAAAACTCCACCTTCTGTTCTCTGATTGGTCCGGTCAAAAATCTACCGGAGAAATCGTTGTCTATGGGAGAAGTCCCAGACTGTGCAGTGAAGGGAAATGAGAATTGAGCGGAGCTGTGCAGGAAGGCGAGGGCCAGGCTAGGTCAATGGTATCAAATGCTTTTTTTAGATCAACAAAAACACTAACACAGTACTGTTTATGATCGACAGCATTAGTTATTTGTTCCATTAAATCCATGAGAGCCATTGATGTAGAGTTTTTTCCTCTAAACCCATACTGACTGCTACTTAAAATATTTTGTTTATCAATAAATTGATCCAATCTGGTCACAAATAGTTTTTCTAGAATTTTTGAGAACTGTGGTAACAAGGATATTGGCCTATAATTATTGAATACACATTTATCACCATTTTTAAAAAGAGGAATTACCTTTGCTACTTTCATGTTATCTGGAAATATTCCTGTTGAAAAAGATAAATTGCATATATATGTAAACGGTTCAATAACATAACTCATTATTTCTTTTACGAACATCATATCCATGTCCACCCAGTCTTTTGATCTCTTGTCTGAGAGATTTTTTACCATTTTCATAATTTCCTCTTTGTTAGTTCCATTAAGAAAAATACTGTTGGTGCAGCTTTTAATTGAATGACACACATTATTATCTACTTTTGGTATTTTAGCTGCAAGGCTTGATCCAATATTTACAAAATATTGATTAAATTCATTTACGATATCATTCTCATCATGTATTTCTTTGTCATCTTTCACAAAATATTTTGCAATGTTCGTTTTCGCTTTATGACTTTTTAGAACATCATTTATAACTCGCCATGTTGTTTTAGTGTCACCATTACTCTTGTTTAATAAATCACTATAGTATTCTTTCTTGCATTTTCTTATAATCATTACCAATTTATTTTTATATTTTTTATATTTTTCTTCAGCTTGTTGTGTTCTCGTTTTTAAGAAACATGAATACAAGTAATTTTTTTTACAAGCATTTCTCAACCCTTTAGTCATCCAAGGTTGGTCGACAATATTTCTTTTTCTACGATTTCTTTGCACACAATTCTTTTCATACAGAGCTTCTAAAATATTCATAAATTCATCATATGATCTGTTAACATCATCAATATACACGTCCTTCCAGTTTTGCTTCTGTAAATCATCTTTTAATTGATCCATAGCTTTTTTTGATGTGTTTATTATTTTTTTCTTAATTGTAACTTCTTTTGTAATGTTTTGATCATTTCTGTAGATAGTGAAAACTGGTAAATGATCACTTAAATCAGTTGTTAAGATACCACCTGTCATATCCCCATTTGTTATATTTGTGAAAATGTTGTCAATTATCGTAGCACTATGAGTTGTAATTCTTGTTGGTTTTGATATTAACGGATAAAGATTTAAACTATACATTGAATTTAGAAATGTGCTGATGTTATTTGAATCTGTTTTATTTCCCAGGTCAATATTAAAGTCTCCACACAAGAAAACTTTTTTATTTAAACTCTTTTCCAATAGTTGTATGATTTTATCGGTGAATATTTCTATATTTGATCCTGGTGATCGATATACACAACTTATGGATATGTTTTTAGCATTTTCGTTTAATATTTCTATTGTTATTATTTCCATAAGATTGTCAACAATTATTGACATTTCATTAATTATTCTACACTTTATTTCATTTTTGACAAATAGAGCTACTCCACCACCTTTTTTATTGTTTCTGTTTAAATGATATAATTCATATCCTTCGATGTGAACATTATTTTTGTTTTCATCATTAAGCCATGTCTCTGACAGTGCTATTAATGTAAAAGTTCTGTTTAACTGTTTTAAATAATCTGTTATTTTGGATATATTTGCATTTATACTTCTACTATTGATGTGAATAATAGAGAGATCTCCATTTGTTATATTGATGTCATTAAACTGTTCTTCATTATAGTATTCACAGTCTTTTATAGCAGGATAAAAATTCTAACTGTTTATGGCCAAAATCCTTTATGTAAACCTGTCAATTTGATGTTGTTACTTTTTCTGTGAATGAAACCAACAAAATGTGTTGTAATAATGTTAATTTGTTAAATCATTGAGTTTGTGTTTCTTATTTTTCTCTGTGGCTTAAACAATACAGTACACAGGTTCATGCACTAAAAATGAAGCAGACAACGTCATCAACAATAAAAAATACTACCACTAACAATAACAATAATATTAACGTTATAGAATTAAACTTTTACTTGTACAGAGAACACATAAATACAGTACAGGTAGTCCCCGACTTACGAGCGCTCTTACTTATGAGGTTCCGGACTTACGAGCTGGCGAACGAGCAGTAAATTTGTAAAGTACATACAAAAAATACAGCACTTTGAGATTTTTATTAATGAAAAGTGCATTATAAATGGAATTCATTATTATTATTATTATTATTGTGGCATTACTCATGCCTTGAGAGCATGAATAAATTAAACAAGTTAGTCAGCAACGCCACCCTGGGAATTTCATCCAGAGAATTTACTTTAAGGCCACGCAGGTTCGCTTTGCACTGATTAAAACATCCGGGAGCACTCTTTCATATCATGATAATTTATTTACAGTGAGCTTAAAACATCTTAAAAAAACATCCTTTAATTATGTAAATCATGTGTATCATACCAATTAAATAGACAAAACCCAAAAACCCTTTAAACCCCAAGACACTCAATTACAATAAATACAATGCATTCAGGTTTGCAACAAATATACGGTTCACCATTCCACCGGTGTGGTACTCGCGTTACACCACAGCGACAAGCAGCTGGGCTGCACTGACGTCACACTTGCAGCGCCACTGCAAGGGGAACAGTTGACGACACCACAGTCCGTGTTTCAATCACTCGTGCAGAGCTTCCCCAAACGGAGTCGCCAAGGACTCAGAGTGGACCTCGGAAGATAAATCAGCAGTCTCCGGAAACAGAGCAGCAGTGGTCCCGATGTGGGTGGGGGACCTAAAGAAAGTTAATTAATAACTACTCTTCATATAGCTGCCACAAATAGAGATTACAAGGTTAATTGTTTCCTTACCTGCCAGCTTCACAACCACGTACACACACACACACACACCCGCAGCATGAGGGAGCGGAGAAGCGCAGCACCGTGGCGTTTTACCTACAACAACACCTCCATTTAGAGTTTCTGTCTGATATCAGCTATAGTGCAGAGAGTGACAACACCTACCCCGTGAAGGAATCAACACCGGCCCGCACCACGCTCAGCGATGGGTTGCCTTGCACGGCCAACACCCACAGCCATGCGGCAGGAGCAGGAAGACAAACAGTCTGACTGAATGCGGCAGCTGCCTATATACCACGCCCACTTTATCAACTAGACGTTCGCACCAGGAACCCATCAGCCTAATCAGGCATCTCTCTCTACTGCTACATTCTACCCCCACCTTTTGTATCGGCGACCCGACGATAATCTATTAAAACTGATCCTATCAGCTCCAAAACAAGCTGTTATAGTTGACAAAGATGCGGAAGGACCTCCCAACAGGAGGTGAACATCCTTAGCTACCTGGCACCTTTCACAAGCCTGGCACCATTGGACCACTTCAGAAGCCATATAAGGCCAGTAACACTGGGATCGTAGGAGCGCCAAAGTTCGCTCCACCCCCTGAGGACCATGTTCCTCATGAACTTGGGTCAGCACATTCTTAATAAGTACCCTAGGTAGCACCAACTGAAACACTACCTCACCACCATTTGGTCTAAATATCTTCCGATACAGCACTCCCTCTCTCTCTACAAACCGGTCCCACTGACGAAGTAGAACCAATGTGGCGGAAGACAGCTGGGCCCGTTCTTCTCGACTGGGGTATTGGCCCTTCCTCCAAAACCCCAACACCTCCTGTAAGAGGGGATCGTCCTGTTGCAAGGCACATAGTTCGGCTACAGTGTGTTGTGGCAAAATCGCAACAACCGTTGGGTGTGCTTCAACTGTATCCGAAAGCATGGCTCTCATATCTGGTGGATGGGGTAAGTGCTGGCGAGAGAGTGCATCAGCATTTACATTACTCTGACCTGACCGGTAAGCAGGGCGGGCCTGAGGAGCTGGATTCATCTGAAATGGTGCTCCATAAGAGGCCCACCCCCCCTCACATTCCCGTGCGAAATGACCGGGCTGATTACACCGCTTG
>JBBPBX010098303.1:0-12714 GCA_038048925.1 Garcialebias charrua
AGAATATGAAGTATCTGAAACAATCTGAAATTGAAAAAAATCTGAAATAAGTAGAAATAAGCAAAATAAAGTTGAAAATATATGAATAAAGCTGAAATTGGCCAAAAACAGCTGAACAACAGCTAAAACAAGCAGAAACAATCTTAAATTACCAGAAGGAAGTTGGTAGAGCATGGTTTTGCTGAATTAGGCTGAAAAAAGTTGGATTGATTAAAAAAAATTGTTGAAATAGCTGAAAAAGCTGAAATTATCATAAAACAGCTAAATAGTAGCTAAAATAGCTAAAATATCTTAATCTTTCAAAAATTATCTGAAAGGAGCATAATGATCTGAAATTAGCAGAAATAAGTCAGTAGAAGTACAAAAATGTTGAAGTAAGCTGCATAAAGCTGAAAAGAGTGCAAAGCAGTTGAAAAAACAGCTGAAATTAGCTGAAAGTAGCTGAAATATTTTTAAAAAAATGTACAAGGTAGCTGAAGGAAGCTAAGCTGGTCCAAAATGTGAAAGGAGTAGTGAAATATTCTAAAGAGTTCCAAAGATATCAAAGATGAAAAATTAGCTCCATTCATTTTCAATGGGGCAGAAAATGGCCGAAAAGGCTAAATAATTCAAAAAGCTAAAGTTGCACCAATACCAAAAGTCATTGCCGGATTGTCCTAAATGAGCTGAACATTTTGATATATAAATTGTTGAAATAGCACAAAAACTGTAGGAGGAGTAGCGTGCCAAAAAACGTACGGAATCAGGATAGTAACTGGAAGAATAATAATAATAAATATAAACACAATCACTATAGTGTGAATGCCTATGTGGCATTCACACAACTAGAAAAACCGCATTTCCTACGAAAATGCACGTGTGAATGCCTTAGCGCCGCTCCGCCCTTCTCGCGGCGACCGCGGGAAGTCGAGCTGGTCCACCCCGAAACACTCTCGTGCCTTTCCCGTACCCGTTCGGCACCCAATGCGTGCACCCGATTTGGTCCACATTCCAAAATGGCCGCCTTCCCATTTATCGTACAACGTTGACGCCAGAGGGTTTTCTGTGCGTCTTGGTGAATTGGACAAGTGTACCAAATTTCATGATCCTACGTGAAACTAAGGCCAATGCGGAGGGTAGTTTTAAATTTTCTAGGTGGCGCTCTTGAGCCGTTTCTTTTGAAATTTTGGCCACGCCCCCAAAATATGTAATCGTTCACCAGTCCTGATGAGTCTGCCAAATTTGGTGAGTTTTGGGATATGATAAAGCTCCCAAAAGGCCAAACGTATTGTGACGGCGTTACGTCTGATTCGCCACATCGCCACGCCCACATGCTCCACCCAAAACGGTCAGTGTTGGAAAGCTTGTTATGGCAACATGTCTTTGGTCACTGGACAGACCGTCATGCTGATTAGGTAACAGGTGTCCGATCGGGAGCTTCAATGTACAACTGTACACTTCCTGTTGTGAGGGGGCGTGGCTTAATTATTGTCATGATTTGACCATTCAGTATTGCAAGGGACCGGATGTGGGTCAATCATTGAAGGTTTGATGTATTAGTCAGTTTTCGTGTAGGTGCTATTAGTGTTTCGTTTGTGACGGCGTTACGTCTGATTCGCCACATTGCCACGCCCACATGCTCCACCCAAAACGGTCAGTGTTGGAAACCTTGTTACAGCACCATGTCTTTGGTCGCTGGACAGACCGTCACGCTGATTAGGTAACAGGTGTCCGATCGGGACGTTCAATGTACAACTGTACACTTCCTGTTGTGAGGGGGCGTGGCTTAATTAATGTCATGATTTGACCATTCAGTATTATAGGGGACTGCTTGTGGGTCAATCACTGAAGGTTTGATGTATTAGACAGTTTTCGTGTAGGTGCTATTAGTGTTTCGTTTTTCATGGCGAGATACCTAACTTTGAGGCCAGGCCACGCCCCTTTAGCATATATGAAAACGTGAGATTTTGATCATTTTTTACTCCCCCATGTCTGAGTGATGAGTCTGCCAAATTTGATGAGATTTAGGATATGATAAATCCTCCAAAAGGCCATTTCATTTTAGCTCCATTCATTTTCAATGGGGAAAAAATGGCCGAAAAGGCTTAATAATTCAAAAAGCGAAAGTTGCAGCATTACCAAAAGTCATAGCTGGATTGTCCTGAACGAGCTGAACATTTTGATATATGAATTGTTGAAATGGCACAAAAACTCTAGGAGGAGTAGCGTGCCAAAAAACGTACGGACGGAAGATAGTAACATGCGAGAATAATAAATATAAACACAATCTCTATAGTGTGAATGCCTTGTTGGCATTCACACAACTAGAAAAACCGCATTTCCTACGAAAATGCACGTGTGAATGCCTTAGCGCCGCTCCGCCCTTCTCGCGGCGACCGCGGGAAGTCGAGCTGGTCCACCCCGAAACACTCTCGTGCCTTTCCCGTACCAGTTCGGCACCCAGTGCGTGCACTCAATTTGGTCCACATTCCAAAATGGCCGCCTTCCCATTTATCGTACAACGTTGACGCCAGAGGGTTTTCTGTGCGTCTTGGTGAATTGGACAAGTGTACCAAATTTCATGATCCTACGTGAAACTAAGGCCAATGCGGAGGGTAATTTGAAATATTCTAGGTGGCGCTCTTGAGCCCTTTCTGTTGCAATTTTGGCCACGCCCCCAAAATATGTAATTTGTCACCAGTCCTGACGAGTCTGCCAAATTTGGTGAGTTTTGGGATATGATAAAGCCCCCAAAAGGCCAAACGTATTGTGACGGCGTTACGTCTGATTCGCCACATCGCCACGCCCACATGCTCCACCCAAAACAACCAGTCGTGGAAAGCTTGTTACAGCAACATGTCTTCGGTCACTGGACAGACCGTCACGCTGATTAGGTAACAGGTGTCCGATCGGGACATTCAATGTAAAACTGTACACTTCCTGTTGTGAGGGGGCGTGGCTTAATTATTGTCATGATTTGACCATTCAGTATTGCAGGGGACCGGATGTGGGTCAATCACTGAAGGTTTGATGTATTAGACTGTTTTCGTGTAGGTGCTATTAGTGTTTCGTTTGTGACGGCGTGACGGCTGATTCGCCACATCGCCACGCCCACATGCTCCACCCAAAACGGTCAGTGTTGGAAAGCTTGTTACAGCAACATGTCTTCGGTCACTGGACAGACCGTCCCGCTGATTAGGTAACAGGTGTCCGATCGGGACGTTCAATGTATAACTGTACACTTCCTGTTGTGAGGGGGCGTGGCTTAATTAATGTCATGATTTGACCATTCAGTATTGCAAGGCACCGGTTGTGGGTCAATCACTGAAGGTTTGATGTATTAGACGGTTTTCGTGTAGGTGCTATTAGTGTTTCGTTTTTCATGGCGAGATGCCTAACTTTGAGGCCAGGCCACGCCCCTTCAGCATATATGAAAACGCGAGGTTTTGATCATTTTTTACTCCCCCATGTCTAAGTGATGAGTCTGCCAAATTTGGTGAGATTTAGGATATGATAAAGCCCCCAACAGGCACTTTCATTTTAGCTCCATTCATTTTCAATGGGAAAAAATACTTCCTGTTGTGAGGGGGCGTGGCTTAATTAATGTCATGATTTGACCATTCAGTATTGCAGGGGACCAGATGTGGGTCAATCACTGAAGGTTTGATGTATTAGACTGTTTTCGTGTAGGTGCTATTAGTGTTTCGTTTGTGACGGCGTGACGGCTGATTCGCCACATTGCCACGCCCACATGCTCCACCCAAAACGGTCAGTGTTGGAAAGCTTGTTACAGCAACATGTCTTCGGTCACTGGACAGACCGTCCCGCTGATTAGGTAACAGGTGTCCGATCGGGACGTTCAATGTATAACTGTACACTTCCTGTTGTGAGGGGGCGTGGCTTAATTAATGTCATGATTTGACCATTCAGTATTGTAGGGGACCGGTTGTGGGTCAATCACTGAAGATTTGATGTATTAGACCGTTTTCGTGTAGGTGCTATTAGTGTTTCGTTTTCCATGGCGAGATACCTAACTTTGAGGCCAGGCCACGCCCCTTCAGCATATATGAAAACGTGAGATTTTGTTCATTTTTTACTCCCCCATGTCTGAGTGATGAGTCTGCCAAATTTGGTGAGATTTAGGATATGATAAAGCCCCCAAACGGCCATTTCATTTTAGCTCCATTCATTTTCAATGGGAAAAAAATGGCCGAAAAGGCTAAATAATTCAAAAAGCTAAAGTTGCAGCATTACCAAAAGTCATAGCCGGATTGTCCTGAGCGAGCTGGACATTTTGATATATGAATTGTTGAAATGGCACCAAAACTGTGCGAGTAGTTACATGCCAAAAAACGTACGGAATGAAGATAGTAACTATAACTAGAAAAACCGCATTTCCTACGAAAATGCACGTGTGAATGCCTTAGCGCCGCTCCGCCCTTCTCGCGGCGACCGCGGGAAGTCGAGCTGGTCCACCCCGAAACACTCTCGTGCCTTTCCCGTACCCGTTCGGCACCCAGTGCGTGCACTCAATTTGGTCCACATTCCAAAATGGCCGCCTTCCCATTTATCGTACAACGTTGACGCCAGAGGGTTTTCTGTGCGTCTTGGTGAATTGGACAAGTGTACCAAATTTCATGATCCTACGTGAAACTAAGGCCAATGCGGAGGGTAGTTTGAAATTTTCTAGGTGGCGCTCTTGAGCCGTTTCTTTTGAAATTTTGGTCACGCCCCCAAAATATGTAATTGTTCACCAGTCCTGATGAGTCTGCCAATTTTGGTGAGTTTTGGGATATGAAAAAGCCCCCAAAATGCTATTTCATTTTAGCTCCATTCATTTTCAATGGGATAAAAATGGCCGAAAAGGTCACCTTTCCTTTCATCGTACAACGTTGGTGCCAGAGGGTTTTCTGTGCGCCTTGGTGAATCGGGGAGGTGTACCAAATTTCATGATCCTACGTGAAACTAAGGCCAATGAGGAGGGTAGTTTGAAATATTCTAGGTGGCGCTCTTGAGCCCTTTCTGTTGCAATTTTGGCCACGCCCCCAAAATATGTAATTTTTCACCAGTCCTGACGAGTCTGCCAAATTTGGTGAGTTTTGGGATATGATAAAGCTCCCAAAAGGCCAAACGTATTGTGACGGCGTTACGTCTGATTCGCCACATCGCCACGCCCACATGCTCCACCCAAAACGGTCAGTGTTGGAAAGCTTGTTACAGCAACATGTCTTCGGTCACTGGACAGACCGTCACGCTGATTAGGTAACAGGTGTCCGATCGGGACGTTCAATGTACAACTGTACACTTCCTGTTGTGAGGGGGCGTGGCTTAATTATTGTCATGATTTGACCATTCAGTATTGCAGGGGACCGGATGTGGGTCAATCACTGAAGGTTTGATGTATTAGACTGTTTTCGTGTAGGTGCTATTAGTGTTTCGTTTGTGACGGCGTGACGGCTGATTCGCCACATCGCCACGCCCACATGCTCCACCCAAAACGGTCAGTGTTGGAAAGCTTGTTACAGCAACATGTCTTCGGTCACTGGACAGACCGTCCCGCTGATTAGGTAACAGGTGTCCGATCGGGACGTTCAATGTATAACTGTACACTTCCTGTTGTGAGGGGGCGTGGCTTAATTAATGTCATGATTTGACCATTCAGTATTGTAGGGGACCGGTTGTGGGTCAATCACTGAAGGTTTGATGTATTAGACGGTTTTCGTGTAGGTGCTATTAGTGTTTCGTTTTTCATGGCGAGATGCCTAATTTTGAGGCCAGGCCACGCCCCTTCAGCATATATGAAAACGTGAGGTTTTGATCATTTTTTACTCCCCCATGTCTGAGTGATGAGTCTGCCAAATTTGGTGAGATTTAGGATATGATAAAGCCCCCAACATGCCATTTCATTTTAGCTCCATTCATTTTCAATGGGAAAAAAATGGCCGAAAAGGCTAAATAATTCAAAAAGCTAAAGTTGCAGCATTACCAAAAGTCATAGCCGGATTGTCCTGAACGAGCTGGACATTTTGATATATGAATTGTTGAAATGGCACCAAAACTGTGCGAGTAGTTACATGCCAAAAAACGTACGGAATGAAGATAGTAACATCTATAAATAATAAATATAAACACAATCTCTATAGTGTGAATGCCTTGTTGGCATTCACACAACTAGAAAAACCGCATTTCCTACGAAAATGCACGTGTGAATGCCTTAGCGCCGCTCCGCCCTTCTCGCGGCGACCGCGGGAAGTCGAGCTGGTCCACCCCGAAACACTCTCGTGCCTTTCCCGTACCCGTTCGGCACCTAGTGCGTGCACTCAATTTGGTCCACATTCCAAAATGGCCGCCTTCCCATTTATCGTACAACGTTGACGCCAGAGGGTTTTCTGTGCGTCTTGGTGAATTGGACAAGTGTACCAAATTTCATGATCCTACGTGAAACTAAGGCCAATGCGGAGGGTAGTTTGAAATATTCTAGGTGGCGCTCTTGAGCCGTTTCTGTTGCAATTTTGGCCACGCCCCCAAAATATGTAATTTTTCACCAGTCCTGACGAGTCTGCCAAATTTGGTGAGTTTTGGGATATGATAAAGCTCCCCAAAGGCCAAACGTATTGTGACGGCGTTACGTCTGATTCGCCACATCGCCACGCCCACATGCTCCACCCAAAACAGTCATTGTTGGAAAGCTTGTTACAACACTATGTCTTTGGTCACTGGACAGACCGTCACGCTGATTAGGTAACAGGTGTCCAATCCGGACGTTCAATGTACAACTGTACACTTCCTGTTGTGAGGGGGCGTGGCTTAATTATTGTCATGATTTGACCAGTCAGTATTGCAGGGGACCGGATGTGGGTATATCACTGAAGGTTTGATGTATTAGACAGTTTTCGTGTAGGTGCTATTAGTGTTTCGTTTGTGATGGCGTTACGTCTGATTCGCCATATTGCCACGCCCACATGCTCCACCCAAAACGGTCAGTGTTGGAAAGCTTGTTACAGCAACATGTCTTTGGTCACTGGACAGACCGTCACGCTGATTAGGTAACAGGTGTCCGATCGGGACGTTCAATGTACAACTGTACACTTCCTGTTGTGAGGGGGCGTGGCTTAATTAATGTCATGATTTGACCATTCAGTATTGCAGGGGACTGGTTGTGGGTCAATCACTGAAGGTTTGATGTATTAGACAGTTTTCGTGTAGGTGCTATTAGTGTTTCGTTTTTCATGGCGAGATACCTAACTTTGAGGCCAGGCCACGCCCCTTCATCATATATGAAAACATGAGGTTTTGATCATTTTTTACTCCCCCATGTCTGAGTGATGAGTCTGCCAAATTTGGTAAGATTTAGGATATGATAAAGCTCCCAAACGGCCATTTCATTTTAGCTCCATTCATTTTCAATGGGAAAAAGATGGCCGAAAAGGCTGAATATCTCAAAAAGCTAAAGTTGCAGCATTACCAAAAGTCATAGCCGGATTGTCCTAAATGAGCTGAACATTTTGATATATGAATTGTTGAAATCGCACCAAAACTGTGCGAGTAGTTACATGCCAAAAAACGTACGGAATGAAGATAGTAACATCTATAAACTGTAGATAATAATAATAACTAGAAAAACCGCATTTCCTGCGAAAATGCACGTGTGAATGCCTTAGCGCCGCTCCGCCCTTCTCGCGGCGACCGCGGGAAGTCGAGCTGGTCCACCCTGAAACGCTCTCGTGCCTTTCCCGTACCCGTTCGGCACCCAATGCACGCACCCGATTTGGTCCACATTCCAAAATGGCCGCCTTCCCATTTATCGTACAACGTTGACGCCAGAGGGTTTTCTGTGCGTCTTGGTGAATTGGACAAGTGTACCAAATTTCATGATCCTACGTGAAACTAAGGCCAATGCGGAGGGTAGTTTGAAATTTTCTAGGTGGCGCTCTTGAGCCGTTTCTGTTGCAATTTTGGCCACGCCCCCAAAATATGTAATTGTTCACCAGTCCTGATGAGTCCGCCAATTTTGGTGAGTTTTGGGATATGAAAAAGCCCCCAAAATGCTATTTCATTTTAGCTCCATTCATTTTCAATGGGATAAAAATGGCCGAAAAGGTCGCCTTTCCTTTCATCGCACAACGTTGGTGCCAGAGGGTTTTCTGTGCGCCTTGGTGAATCGGGGAGGTGTACCAAATTTCATGATCCTACGTGAAACTAAGGCCAATGCGGAGGGTAGTTTGAAATATTCTAGGTGGCGCTCTTGAGCCCTTTCTGTTGCAATTTTGGCCACGCCCCCAAAATATGTAATCGTTCACCAGTCCTGACGAGTCTGCCAAATTTGGTGAGTTTTGGGATATGATAAAGCTCCCAAAAGGCCAAACGTATTGTGACGGCGTTACGTCTGATTCGCCACATCGCCACGCCCACATGCTCCACCCAAAACAACCAGTCGTGGAAAGCTTGTTACAGCAACATGTCTTCGGTCACTGGACAGACCGTCACGCTGATTAGGTAACAGGTGTCCGATCGGGATGTTCAATGTACAACTGTACACTTCCTGTTGTGAGGGGGCGTGGCTTAATTATTGTCATGATTTGACCATTCAGTATTGCAGGGGACCGGATGTGGGTCAATCACTGAAGGTTTGATGTATTAGACTGTTTTCGTGTAGGTGCTATTAGTGTTTCGTTTGTGACGGCGTGACGGCTGATTCGCCACATCGCCACGCCCACATGCTCCACCCAAAACGGTCAGTGTTGGAAAGCTTGTTACAGCAACATGTCTTCGGTCACTGGACAGACCGTCCCGCTGATTAGGTAACAGGTGTCCGATCGGGACGTTCAATGTATAACTGTACACTTCCTGTTGTGAGGGGGCGTGGCTTAATTAATGTCATGATTTGACCATTCAGTATTGTAGGGGACCGGTTGTGGGTCAATCACTGAAGGTTTGATGTATTAGACAGTTTTCGTGTAGGTGCTATTAGTGTTTCGTTTGTGATGGCGTTACGTCTGATTCGCCATATTGCCACGCCCACATGCTCCACCCAAAACGGTCAGTGTTGGAAAGCTTGTTACAGCAACATGTCTTTGGTCACTGGACAGACCGTCACGCTGATTAGGTAACAGGTGTCCGATCGGGACGTTCAATGTACAACTGTACACTTCCTGTTGTGAGGGGGCGTGGCTTAATTAATGTCATGATTTGACCATTCAGTATTGCAGGGGACTGGTTGTGGGTCAATCACTGAAGGTTTGATGTATTAGACAGTTTTCGTGTAGGTGCTATTAGTGTTTCGTTTTTCATGGCGAGATACCTAACTTTGAGGCCAGGCCACGCCCCTTCATCATATATGAAAACATGAGGTTTTGATCATTTGTTACTCCTGCATGTCTGAGTGATGAGTCTGCCAAATTTGGTGAGATTTAGGATATAATAAAGCCCCCAAACGGCCATTTCATTTTAGCTCCATTCATTTTCAATGGGAAAAAGATGGCCGAAAAGGCTGAATATCTCAAAAAGCTAAAGTTGCAGCATTACCAAAAGTCATAGCCGGATTGTCCTAAATGAGCTGAACATTTTGATATATGTAATTTTCTAACTAATACAATAAACTTGACTCAGTACTGTGAGAAAATACGCTAATATTCCATTGCAGTTTCACTAAATTGTGTATATGTGACAAAAAGACAACTGGACAGCAACGAGACTTCTATTCTGTAGTTGAAACGTTTCATTTCCCATCCGTACAGATTTGTCAGTTCAGAACTGGAATGTGTGACATTTCAAATCTTTTAAACGGCCTGAGATGCTCCAATACACGTCCTGTTGGGTTTGAAACCAAGATGCTGGTCCTCTTGAACTTGGGGTTCAGGGTCTTGCCTAAGGACACTTTGGCAAGGAAGCCACCTACAACCACCAACGCTTTAATTGGCAGCCAACAGCTCTTCCTTCCTGAGCCTCAGCTACTCACACTGTTTGTGACAGGCCATAGAATTATTAATGTAAATAATTAAATGAGATCCAATAATGTTCATATTAATGTAAATAATTAAATGAGATCCAACAATGTTCAGTCAGGTCATCTGGACAGTTTCTTTTGTTGCCGAGACGTTTCAGCTTCATCTGAAGGATGAAGGATGGAACAATTTGGATAACGATGTTAAATATGCTAAATCTTTGCTTGTGTTTAAAAAAATTATCAAATCAAAGTTGTTAACAAAATACGAAAATCTTTAGTTAAATCCATTGTATTAGTAATTTTCTAGTTAACGGTACTAATGAAGTTTTATTTAAAAAATTTTTTTTATTCCAATTACTTGAAAAACATTGCTTGAGTTGATTGTTTGGATTGGGTTTGCTTTTGTTTTTTGTTTTTTGAAAGAAAAAAAGGGGCAGATAATAAGATTTCTTCTCTCTGCCACCTTTCATTTTATGTATTTTACATTCTACACTATATCCTCCCTGGGCTGCCACCTTACCGTGGTGGAGGGGTTTGAGTGTCCCAATGATCCTAGGAGCTATGCTGTCAGGGGCTTCATGCCCCTAGTAGGGTCACCCAAGGCAGACAGGTCCTAGGTGAGGGACCAGACAAAGTGCAGCCCAAAGACCCCAATGATGAGTAACACTAATGGAATCAATGTTCCCTCGCCCGGACGCGGGTCACCGGGGCCCCACTCTGGAGCCAGGCCCGGAGGTGGGGCACGTTGGCGAGCGCCTGGTGGCCGGGCTTTTACCCATGGAGCTCGGCCGGGCACAGCCCGAAGAGGAGACGTGGGTCCCCCTTCCCATGGGCTCACCACCTATGGGAGGGGCCAAAGGGGTCGGGTGCAATGTGGGATGGGTGGTGGCCGAGGGCGGGGACCCTGGCGGTCTGATCCTCGGCTACAGAAGCTGGCCATTGGGACATGGAATGTCACCTCTCTGGTGGGGAAGGAGCCTGAGCTAGTGTGTGAGGTTGAGAGGTTCCGGCTAGAAATAGTCGGACTCACCTCAACGCATGGCTCTGGCTCTGGAACCAGTTTCCTTGAGAGGGGTTGGACACTCTTCCACTCTGGAGTTGCCCCTGGTGAGAGGCGCCAGCAGGAGTGGGCATACTTGTTGCCCCCCATCTTGGTGCCTGTACGTTGGGGTTCACCCCGGTGAACGAGAGGGTAGCCTCCCTTCGCCTACGTGTGGGGGGACGGGCTCTGACTGTTGTTTGTGCCTATGCGCCAAACGGCAGCGCAGATTACCCACCCTTTTTGGAGTCCTTGGAGGGTATTGGAGAGTGCGCCTCCTGGGGACTCCCTTGTTCTACTGGGGGACTTCAACGCTCACGTGGGCAATGACAGTGAGACCTGGAGGGGTGTGGTTGGGAGGAACGGCCCCCCTGATCTGAACCCGAGTGGTGTTCTGTTATTGGACTTCTGTGCTCGTCATGGATTGTCCATAACAAACACCATGTTCAGGCATAAGGGTGTACATATGTGCTCTTGGCACCAGGACACCCTAGGTCGTAGTTCGATGATCGACTTTGTTGTCGTCTCATCTGATCTGCGGCCGCATGTCCTGGACACTCGGGTGAAGAGAGGGGCGGAGCTGTCAACTGACCACTACCTGGTGGTGAGTTGGCTCCGATGGTGGGGGAGGATGCCGGTCAGACCTGGCAGACCCAAACGTATTGTGAGGGTCTGCTGGGAACGTCTGGCAGAGTCTCCCGTAAGACGGAGCTTTAACTCCCACCTCCGGGAGAGCTTTGAACACGTTCCGAGGGAGGCGGGGGACATTGAGTCCGAGTGGGCCATGTTCCGCGCCTCTATTGTCGAGGCAGCTTATCAGAGTTGTGGCCGCAAGGTTGTTGGTGCCTGTCGTGGTGGCAACCCTCGAACCCGGTGGTGGACACCGGCGGTGAGGGATGCTGTCAGGCTGAAGAAGGAGTCCTATTGGGCCTTTTTGGCCTGTGGGACCTCGGAAGCAGCTGATAGGTACCGGCAGTCCAAGCGGCATACGGCTCGGGTGGTTGCTGAGGCAAAAACTCGGGCATGGGAGGAGTTTGGAGAGGCCATGGAGAATGACTTCCGTACGGCTTCGAGGCGATTCTGGTCCACCATCCGGCATCTCAGGGGGGGAAAGCGGTACGCGACCAACACCATTTATGGTGGGATGGCGTGCTGTTGACCTCAACTCGGGATGTTGTGAGTCGGTGGGCGGAATACTTCGAAGACCTCCTCAATCCTACTGGCACGTCTTCCACTGAGGAAGCGGAGCCTGGGGACTTTGGGTCGGGCTCTCCAATCTCTGGTGCTGAGGTCACCGAGGTGGTTAAAAAGCTCCGCGGTGGCAGGGCTCCAGGGGTGGATGAGATTCGCCCTGAGTTCCTTAGGGCTCTGGATGTTGTGGGGTTGTGTTGGCTTACGCGACTCTGCAATATTGCGTGGACATCGGGGGCAGTTCCCTTGGATTGGCAGACTGGGGTGGTGGTTCCCCTATTCAAAAAGGGGGACCGTAGGGTGTGTTCCAACTATAGGGGGATCACACTCTTAAGCCTCCCTGGTAAGGTCTATTCAGGGGTTCTGGAGAGGAGGGTCCGTCGGATAGTCGAACCTCGGATTCAGGAGGAGCAGTGTGGTTTTCGTCCTGGTCGTGGAACACTGGACCAGCTCTACACCCTCAGCAGGGTCCTGGAGGGTGCGTGGGAGTTTGCCCAACCAGTTTACATGTGCTTTGTGGACTTGGAGAAGGCATTCGACCGCGTCCCTCGGGGGTTCT
>JBBPBX010098304.1:0-12714 GCA_038048925.1 Garcialebias charrua
GGTGGTTCAGCAGATGAAACCAACTAACTGTTCTCTGGACATCATTCCCTCTAAAATGTTCAAACAGTCCTTTGATGTAATTGGTCCTTGTGTTTTGTCATTTATTAACAGCTGTCTATCTTCAGGTTTTGTGCCATCTGCTTTCAAACATGCTGTGGTCAGGCCTCTTCTCAAAAAACCAGGCCTAGATCCTACAGCTCTCTCTAATTTCAGACCAGTTTCACATCTGTCATTTCTATCAAAGGTCCTAGAAAAGATTGTTTTTATTCAACTTCAATCTTTTCTAGAACTCAACAACCTGTTTGAAAAATTTCAGTCAGGTTTTCGAGCTCGTCACAGTACTGAATCTGCACTGCTCAAAGTACAGAATGACATTCTTCTGTCCCTGGATGCAAAAAACCCTGCTCTGCTGGTGATGTTAGACCTCTCAGCAGCTTTTGACACCGTCGACCATCAGGTACTAATCAACCGCTTGTCTCAGCAGGTTGGCCTCCAGGGAGCTGTGCTTGAGTGGTTCAAATCTTACCTGTCTGGGAGAACTTTTTCTGTCATGATAGGCGATCTGTCCTCCTCTTCATCAACCCCTCTGACCTCTGGCGTACCACAGGGATCTATTCTAGGGCCAGTCCTCTTCTCTCTTTACATGCTGCCATTAGGATCAATCATTGCACGTCATAACCTGTCTTTTCACATGTATGCAGACGATTTACAAATCTATCTGCCAGTCACTCCCAACCCCTCACCCAGTTCAAACACTCTTGTCAACTGCTTAAATGACATTAAGCACTGGCTCTCTCAAAACTTCCTCCACCTAAACACAGATAAAACTGAATGCATTTTATTTAGTGCTCCTGGTGACACCAGCAACATCCTTCCCAGTCCCAGTGTTGGTTTTCCCCTCCCCCATTTCAACCCGGTGGTCAGAAATCTTGGAGTGCAGCTTGACTCCAACTTAAAGTTTGATAAACAGATCAGTTCTGTTGTCAAGACCAGCTTCTTTCAGCTCCGACTGCTCTCCAAAGTAAAGTCATTTCTCAGCCGTGGTGATCTGGAGAAGGCCATCCATGCCTTTGTGACCTCCAGACTTGACTATTGTAATGCTTTGTATGTTGGTATTAATCAATCCTCCATCTCCCGTTTACAGCTTGTACAGAACTCTGCCGCGCGCTTTTTGACCAACACACGAAAATATGAACACATCACTCCTGTCCTGTCCTCTCTACACTGGCTCCCGGTTCAGTTCAGGATACAGTTCAAGCTGCTCCTGTTTGTTTTCAAAGCTCTGAATGGACTTGCTCCTCTGTACATCTCAGAACTTTTGAAAGCCCATCAGCCCGGCAGAGATTTACGATCTGCCAGTCAACACCTGCTGGAGGTGCCTCGCTCAAGGTACAAACAATGGGGAGACCGGTCATTTTCTGTTGCCGGCCCAAAAGCCTGGAACAGCCTCCCCCTTGAGCTGCGTGCCACCTCTGATCTGACTCTGTTCAAAACCAGACTGAAGACCCACTTGTTCAAAAAAGCTTTCAGTGTGTAACTTTTATTACTCATTTTTTATTCCCATTGCCTTTTTATTTCCACTTGTTCAAAAAAGCTTTCAGTGTGTAACTTTTATTACTTGTGTTATTTTAGTGTTATTTTAGTATGTAGCATTTTTTTATTTCCATTGCCTTCTTTTATTGCTGTTGTTTCCTATTCTATTTTCATTGATTTATTGTTCCAGTTTATTCATCTTTTTATCCTGTTAAGCACCTTGGTCAATGCAAGGCATTGTAGGAAGGTGCTATACAAATAAAGTTTATTATTATTATTATTATTAAGGCAATACTACAAATGTCTGTTTGGAGTATTTGGCATTATTTAGGGACACAGATAGAGGTGTGGGGTAGGGGTTACTCTTTACGTTCATGAATACAAAAGCTGAATTATACATTTAATTATTGAGGGAGACAGTTTTGTCATTGTAATACAATAAAGAATCCTAATACATAGAGATGTATATGGTTTACACCTATGGGGTCATTTATGTGAAAAAGTGACTTTATCTCATGCTTATATGTGCCCTTTTCAGTGATACGTTTTGTTTTAAGTTGGCTTTAATAAGTCTAAAAGTGTCACTGGACCTAAAAAAACAGTCTTTAAAAACCATCAGGCACATACATCTCTCAAATAAACCTTTTTTACTGACAAATATTAATGTTTTTTCTTAGTGTCACATCTTTTCACGCATGGTTAAGCAACTTGTCTCAGACTCTGCATAATCTAATTCAATGATGCGTTGATTGAAAGTGGAGGCTTCTTTGAACTCTTTCCAGACTGTGCATTTAAAACGGTCCTTGAGCGTCGACGGGGCTGCATCTGATCAGGTTACAATTTGTTTCATTCATTGGTGGTTTGCTTTCACTGGAGCAGGGGGGTCAGTACACTAAAATTAGCCTATTACATAGATCAAAATATTCAGACAAAAGGGAGGTAGTATTATCACTCATTGTAACTTGTTTGAGGTTTGTATAGACCCAATTGCACATATTAAAAAAAATGTGACTATCTTTTAGATGGCCTCATTAATATTTCTAAAAATGATTTAACTGCAGGTGGGGAAATTTATTTTTATACTAAAATGGTGGATGTGAAGTGCAAATGAACAACATTTGAAAAAGTAGAATTACATTTGAAACAGTGGAATTAGCGAAAGTGGCTAAAGCTACGGTGGCCCCAAGGTGTAAATGAACAACATTTAAAAAAAACCACACAATTACATTTGGAAAAACACAACAAAAACAACAAAAACACAACATTTGCAAAAACAGAATTACATTTGAAAAAACGAAATTACATTTGAAAAAACGAAATTACATTAAGCCAAACCGGAAGTGGCCAAAGCGGAAGTAGAAAAAAACAAATTACATTAAGCCAAACCGGAAGTGGCCAAAGCGGAAGTAGAAAACCAAATTACATTAAGCCAAACCGGAAGTGGCCAAAGCGGAAGTAGAAAAAAACAAATTACATTAAGCCAAACCGGAAGTGGCCAAAGCGGAAGTAGAAAAAAACAAATTACATTAAGCCAAACCGGAAGTGGCCAAAGCGTAAGTAGAANNNCAAAAACAAAATTACATTTGAAAAAACAAAATTGCATTAAGCCAAAGTGGAAGTGGCCACAGCGGAAGTGGCCAGAATCACATTTGAAAAAAACAGAACTACATTTGAAAAAACGGAATTACATTAAGCAAAACTGGAAGAGGTGGGGTTTGTTTTTAGTGTATTTTTTTTTTTTTACTTTGAGTTATTTATATATTACATTTATTTATTAAATTTTGTCAAATGTAATTCCGTTTTTTCAAATGTAATTCCGTTTTTTCAAATGTGATTCTGGCCACTTCCGCTTTGACCACTTCCACTTTGGAGACTTCCACTTTGGCCACTTCTGCTTTGGCTAAATGTAATTCCGCTTTTTCAAATGTAATTCCGGCACTTGGCATGTTTGCAGACACTCTGCTTCACAAGGAGAATGGACAACATTAATAACCTCAGTTTAGAAAAGCGAAAAGATTATTTAATTTCAAATTGTGGGATATAATAATCAAAACCTCAATTATTTAGTTAAGGTCCGTTAAATTCATTCATTCAACCTTTATTTAGACAGATAAGTCACATTGAGCCTCGAAGTGTGAGGATGTCACATGTTCCATCGTGACACGAAGACTCATTTACAAGTGAGATCTGCTTAGACAGACAAAAAGTAATGAAATTAGACACATTAGGAAATGAAGGCAAAAAAATTCCTATTAAAATCTTTCTTCATGCCTGAGAAAAAAATTATAATATTAAAAATCACCTCGCACAGATAAGCACATAGTGACATAGACATTCTGCAGATGGGGGGAGACACCGAGAACAATGAGCAATGCAGGTCTTCTTTAGCATTTTAGTTTTTAATTTCTAACATGAGCTTTTTAATAAATAAAAAAAGTGATAGAACCTGACGTGTGTAAGAAAAACGTTTGTAACTTTTTAGCAGTATATTTGTTGTGAAACATTTATTTAAATGTCATTTTGGTGTGGTTTTACCTTTTTGTCATATTTCCAGCACATTTATAAAGGTTGAAAATAAACTTGCATAGCTTTACCTTATGATCCAAAGTAAGTGAACCAAGCTAAAGGATTAACTTATTGTTAGCATGATGATACTTACACCAGCCAATGAAGAGGAAGACCCACTTTCGCAGCTTGTCAGTAGAATATGTCATTACAATAGCTGTGTGAAGGTAGCATCCTTCAACAAACATCCAGAAAAAGTTTGTCACCACAAAATAGTTGTAGATTGTAGTAATTAGTCGACACCAAGGCTGAAAAAGAGAACTATTAAATAGACTGTTTGTAATAACTTTCTGTACTGTGAATAATGTTTCATATTCTGTTACCTCGTTCCTCTCGTGGATATTGTGGTCAATCAGTTGAAGCAAAAACCACATAACATTTCTCAGGATGAAGGTGGTGATCAGATTCCAGTGGATGATGTTCCGAAGACACCGTATGCTCCTAAACCACGAAACAAACAGTCAAGTTTGATTTAAAAATAATGCACAACGTATTCATAGAAGCATATTGTATGTGTGGAAGATGTTGTAATATACAGTGTAGTGGCTTTAGATGTGTACGCATGGCTGTACAAAAAAATGTTAATATTCAAAAGCTACATTTGGATCGCAATCAATGTAAAAATGTTTTTGCCACAGCTGTGTTTCTGTTTCAACTAAGAACACAGTTGTTGTTTTATTAATCTTAACAGAGGCATCAGTTCTTAAAATGTGCACTGTCAGGGGGTTATATTTCTTTTTCAACAACCCCTTAAGCTTTAACACGGTATTGCTATAGTTAAACTAAAATTTCTGTGACTGGTGTCTCAAAGCTCTTGTACCTAATTAGTAATATATCTGAAACCCCAACATCGGTAAATGAGTCAGTGGACTTGTCTAACAAAACCCAGAGCAGCCAGCCCTCATCAGAGATAGATCTGTTATTTTTCTTGCTCTTCCCCCTGGTATAATTCTGGATTATGGGAAATAAAAGCAGCAGGGCATGCTTTAGGATGGAAATGCAGAACTCTAACTGTTCAAAACAGATCTACTGTCACCAAAAGGCTAATTCTGTGTCCCTGAAAGAGGTGCAATATAGCTCTACTTTTCTAATATTATTCAAAGCAATCCAGGAAACTCCATACAACTTTCCCAAAATTCACTATCTACTTGGACCACACTTTACCATAATCAATGACACAACAACTGATTGGTGCAATACATTTTGAGCAGTTTTTGCACCAAAATCAGCTCAACAGGCTCCATTCTAGCTCATGCACACCAGACATCTCAGCCACAACTCAAGCTCTCTCAGCACCTTTGCTCCTTCCTTCCTGTCTCTCAGCAGGAGATTTTGGAAATTGTCAGGAAGATGAAGTCCACTACATGTGCCATTGACCCCTTCCCTTCCACTCTTCAGATAAATAGTTACTGATCTATTACACTATCATCAATAAGTCTCTTCAGCCTGTGTCTGTTCCAGCACCACATAAAACTGCCATGATCAAATTTCTGAAGACAAAAAACGCCCCTAATTGGGAAATTTTCATCTTTCTCACAAATGTTATGGATAAAGTTGCTGCTGCACAATTAAATGACCACCTCAAATCAAACCAGCTGTTTGAAGAGTTCCCTTATCAGTCAGTCTCTCGGTGCAACATACTTGCTATGGGAATTGCGCCCCCGCACGATTACCTGAAGGAATACAATCACGCTTTACGGCTAGGGCGTCAACGTCACGCCAGAGGCCCCGCCCTCTGGGTATTTAAGCGACTGACGCCCATCCATCTTTCTCTTATTTGCCCTTCACCTCGCTTAAACCTGAACTACCTCTCTTCGCGGGACTTCTCTGTTGCTTCATCGCTCAACCAGAGGTGAGCTTGCTCCCTACACAGAGCGCACAGAGAATTATTCCTGCATACTGCTGGACTAGCAAAAGCTAGTCCGGCACATTTTCTCTAACCTCAAAGTATTTTTTTCTCCTCTCTCCACAGACTGCTTCGCTCGACGGCACTAAATGCGTCACACTGCTACCCCTGCTAATTCGTAGCGGGCTAGCCAGCGAAAGCGACACGACGGAGGAGACGTCTAAACAAATTAAAAGAAAAAGGATTCTGGAAGGACTCGCTCACCTTATCTCGGACATGCCACCAGAGAAAGGAAAGCGAAAGAAAAGACTTCCAAGGAAAACCAGTTGGACGGCGAGCCCAACTTTGCGCGCCTGTCCTAGCAGATGCGGTTTCTCCCTCGCGGCGACGGACACTCATGAGGCCTGTCCAATCTGCCTGGGAATGCTACACGCAAACAGCGCTGGATGCGCCCGACTTTTGCCCACACTGCAGCCAGATGCTGGATGCGGTGCTGCGGCACGGTTGACCTCGTCGCCAAGGCCATGGGCGCCCCAGCAGTGCCAGCGGATGCGGACACCACTGAGCCCCTTACTCCCACGCCGGAGCTCGAGAACATGGCTCTACACGACAGCACACAAGTCGAATGGGGTGACAGTCCTGATGTGCTGGCTCCTATGGTGGATTTAACAGTCAAATTCGACACTTGAGGCATGATGAACAAGGACAAGATCTCGATTTCAGCCTAAGGCAAATTTTCTGCAGAGGACGCAGACGTCGAACTGGAGGAACAGGGAGAAGACCTCTCCCAGACCCCGGTACCTGTGCTCCCAGAAACTGACTTTTCCATCCCTGCTCTGTTTGACCTGTGTCACAGAGCAGCGGATGCGTTGCACATCCCATGGCCAGAGCCTCCGCCTCATCAATAGGTCACAAGGCTGGCAGGAAACTATTTTTACTCGAAGCAGCAGGCTTCCACGAGACAAAGGATGCCCGTGTTCCCGGACTTCCTCACATAACTAACTCATACCTGTTCTCAACCCAGAGCTCCCATGCTCTTACCACTCTCATAGTTCCTAGACGTGGACGGGATGGATGAGGTGGAGATAGCCAACGTGCCTCAAATTGAGGACACGCTGGCGTCTCACCTGGCTCCCAAGTCATCCGGGACAAAACCAACTCTTCCCAGCAAAGCTTGTCAAGCCTCGGCTTCTCTTCTCGAGAAATGCTACAGAGCTCAGGGACTCGCAGCACGCGCCATGAACACGTCCGCGTTGATGCAGGCTTACCTAGCTGAAAAACTGCAACAGTTCCAGGTAACAACGGACAAGCAGGCTGCAGCCGACTTGCTGGATGAAGCCCGTAGGGCAACAGACTTCGTGCTCCGCATGATGGGGACAGCTGCTGTCGCTCAGGGCAGAGGCATGGCGGAAGTGGTTATCACGATACGCCATCTGTGGATGACTTTAACGGATCTCCCCGAGGGACAAAAGGTGCCCTTTCTCCACTACTCGATAGAGCCGACGGGATTATTTGGAAAAGCTTTGGATCGAATTCAGACCAAGCTGGACCAAAGGCGCAAACAGGCTGAAGCTCTCCGGGTGGGCATTCCCAGGAGAAGCTTCGCCCCCCCAAGGGAGTCTGCTGGAGGCAGACCTGCGCAGCCTCGACACCGCTCGGCAACGCGTGCCCCACCGCAGAAGCGGCCGGCCTACGAGGATGAGCATCGGCAGAGACCACCGCCGGGCCAACCTCGTACCGAGCACGCATGGAGCAAAAACAGGTTCGTCCCCCGCCAGGCGGTCAGACACAGGGCCTCCTCGGCGAACCGGGACGACAGACAAAAACGTGCCTGATGAACCAGGTTCACGTCTTGACTTTACACGGTCACCCGCCCAAGCGGTACGGGGAATGATCCGTTCATATCCAGACTTTATTTGTAGCACGGTACAAATGGCTGGTAACTCTGTTGCATGCACAAATCATGTTTTTCCTGCTGTGAGTGACATAAATTCAAACATGTCGTTACACTTAAGCACGAATAAAGCTAAAAAAACAGTTCCTCTCTGTTTTATTGACTCAAAAAAAAAGCAACAAACACAAGTAACTTCAGGTCCCTCTGGCCTGCCAGCCATCATAAAGGGAGGGGACCGTTCCCCCCCCTCCCTCACGGCTCACGGGGTGTTAGCATAATCAATAAACCCCAGCGGGGTGCCTCTGCTCCGTCTGTAGAGAACAGGCACAGAGGCGTCTGCAAGCAGGCCCCCCACCCCTCATGGAGACAGGTGAGGGGGATCACGTGCTCCAGCCCCCGCTCCATTGTGAACGACGGGGCGGCCAATACACTAACCAAGCTAACACGTGACATGTCCGCGCCTCAGGGAGACGCGCCGACAGAATATAACGATAGGGGGGACCACATCAGATGCCAACAGGTGACCACTAGCTTCACACATTCACAAAATAAATTGTGTTCAGGCTGGTGTGTGCGTAAACAGCTCAGAGCTGAAACAGATTCCTCTTCCTGTCACTCGGAAAGAACTGGGCTCCTTATCACCAAACAATTTAAAGTCTGCCAAACACAAAGAACCATCTCCACGTTCTCACGTTGCAGCTGTCCCTTTATTATTAATAAGTGACACGCAATGTTCAAGCAGTGATCCCGCAGCACGTGACCTCTCTCACTGTGCTGGTCCAGCTCTGCTTTTAAACAGTATCCCCCCAACGGGTGAAACGTAGACCCTGGCAGGTTTGTCTGGTTCCAACGCTCTGTTAATGCCAAGGACCAGTAAACTGGACCTATCCAAGAAACACGTGGGGGTCAGAAGATCTGCTCGTTTACAAAATTCGCAGCTTTTCAGTCCCATGACCCAAAACAAGGAGAGAGAAAGCAGACATTCTGCTCCTTTTCTGTCTAAAAAAGACAACAGGTTGTATCTGCCCTCGATCATTCTCGATGAGAACCCTGGTAGCACATCAACAAAAAGGCCTTCTCCCAAACTTGGTTGACCTCCAAGGGGTCACGGCTTCCGGGGTCCCTGGAGGGGAACTGGATACACCAACTGCTCTTCTTCAAGGTCAAACTATGCCACCAGAAGAAGTAGCCTCGCCGCCTAGGCTGAGGACTGTTAAAAATTTTAGCTTGTTGGCAGAAAAGAACAAGCTGATGGCATCAGGCCTGCCGGAAAATGTGGTAAAAACCATACAAAATGATCGTGCTTTATCAATACAGTCCCTCTATGCACGGAAGTGGCATATTTTTAGGCTTGGTGCTCAGAAAGAAATATTATTTCTTACTCATGCGACCTGACTCAGCTCCTGATTTTCCTTCAGGATTTACTGGAAAAAGGTTGTTCTTTCTCAACGATTAAAGTTTTCCTATCAGCTATTTCAGCCTGTCACGAAGGCTGGGGACACAGGACACCTGACGCATATCCAATCATAATAAGATTTATGAAGGTCGTGCTTAGGACAAAACCACCCAACAGGATCCTGACCCTTGGTTGGGATCTTAGTCTGGTCTTGGGGCTCTCTGTGATCCTCCATTCGAGCCACTGAGTGAGGTTAAGATAGACTTGTTATCTTATAAAACCGCTCTAATCTTGGCACTTTGCTCGACGAAATGCGTGGGTGACCTCCATGCATTGTCTGTACATCCAATGTGTACCAGATTCGCCCCTGACGGGTCAAAGGTCACCCTAAGGCCTAATCCCGCATACACCCCCAAGGTCTTGACTTTGAACCACAGGAGTCTAGACTTTGATCTCTCCTCCTTCCCACCTGCTCCTGTACTCACTCAGGAACAGGAAAGGCTGAAGGCTCTCTGCCCCGTGAGAGCTTTACGCACTTACATGCAGAGAACAGCCGAATGGAGAAAAACAAATCAACTGTCCATGTGCTTTGCAGCACCTGCTACCGGAAAGGCCCTATCAAAACAACGCCTTTCACATTGGGTGACTGAGGCCATTAAAAGGGCGTACAGTAGCAAAGGTCAACAGGTGCCCTCTGGAGTGCACGCTCACTCCACTCGGGGCTTGGCCACCTCCTGGTCATTGTTCAAGGGCGTACCAGTTGCAGACATCTGTGCTGCTGCGAACTGGAGCTCATTAAACACTTTTGCAAAGCATTACAGTTTGGATGTTACTGCGTGTGACGTCACTCAGGCTGTTCTTTCTAACACACAGTAGAAAGTAGCCTTGAGATGCCTGCTGGTCAAGGGCAGACGTTCACACTAGCATGCATTTTGCTGAGCATTTCAAGGGCGTGAATGAATTACGTTCCCATAGCAAGTATGTTGCACCGAGAGACTGACTGATAAGGGAACTGAAAGTTATGCACCATAACTCATGTTCCCTGAAGGAAGGGAACGAGGTGCAACATATCTGGCCCTTTTCAATGCTGAAAGCTCGGTGAAGTGCAATTTTGGAGAAAGATGGATGGGCGTCAGTCGCTTAAATACCCAGAGGGCGGGGCCTCTGGCGCGACGTTGACGCCCTAGCCGTAAAGGCGTGATTGTATTCCTTCAGGTAATCGTGCGGGGGCGCAATTCCCATAGCAAGTATGTTGCACCTCGTTCCCTTCCTTCAGGGAACATGAGTTATGGTGCATAACTTTCAGTTTCACTCTGGGTTCTGCTTCGCACCCTCCACTGAAGCACTTTTGATTAGGATCACCAATGATCTGTTATGGCAGCAGATGCCGGCTCACTCTCTCTTCTTATCCTTTGTGATGTATGTTCAGTATTTGACATCACTCATCACAAGATTATCCTAAACTGCTTCTTTCCTTCTTTTGGACGTCATGTTATTGCTCTTGACTGGTTCTGGTCTTATCTTTTAAATAGGACTGAAAATATTGCCATTGGAAGAGCCAAGTCTAAGACTCATATGTGGGGCTCCTAAAGGGTCAGTACTAGGGGTTGAACGAGCAGATAATTTTTTAACTCGACATTAACATAATAAAGCTCGAGTAGAACTCGAGTAGTTGATGATGTCATAGGATCTTAAGATGAAAAAAAAAGTCATTTAATATTTACAAAAAAAAGGACCAACAAAACGTTGGGAGTGTACATTATGCTGGACTACCATTTATCATTCTGCAGATAAATCACAGGAAACCCAAAACTATTAATTATTATTATTAAGCTACAAAAGTGAAAGAAATGTGCGGCACGTCAAAAACAAAACAAAAAACAGTGGGGCGGTTGACCACTCCGCACCACCCGCAGTGCTTCGCATTAGGGTTAGTTTTAGGGATAATTATGTTTATAGGTTTTTATTTATAGGTTTAGAGATTCATATTTTTTGCTTTTTGTTTGTGAAACAAGGTCAGTGGAAGCTGGTTCTGGTTTGTTCGACTGGACCCGGTGTTACACTATACAGTATTCTGTGACCTGCAACAGTGCATGCAACACCGCCCTCTATGGTCACAACATACGGTGGTCACAGAATTTGGTGTAACACTGGTTCGCAACGTGCTCCAAACAGGAAGTTGATTCACTTTCAATTCTGTAACTGCGACGTGATGACGTCACTGTGAATACTCGATGTGAAATTATAAAACTCGATAGATGACTAGGAATCGATGTGTCGATTACTCGAGTAGTCCGTTAAAGCCCTAGTGCCTAACCCTACCCTCTTCATCATGCTTTCTCTTGGTCCAGTTGTCAGCCTCCATGGAATGTCCTTCCACTGCTATGCCAATTATTCTTGAAAAGTAGCACTCTGAGATTTATAAATGTAAAGTGCTCTACAAATTGAATGCATTATTTTTTAACAACTGTGTTTATTTATTAACCTTATCAGGCAAATCCCACTGAGATCACATATCTCATTTGCAAGGGAGGCCTAGGCCTGAAGGCAGCCTAACATGCATGTTTTTTAGACTGTGGGAGAACTTGGAGACAGCCAACACAAACATGAGGAAAATACACAAAGTCCACACAGATAAACCTCAGGTCCACATCGGGGAGTAAACCCAGGACCTTCTTACAGGCAGGTGCCATGCAAAATTCTGTTGTTAATACTTGTTTTTAGAAGAAATGAAAGCTATTTAATATTAGAAAATAACATTCTTGTTTTACTTAATGAAAACAAAGTTTTAATACAGAGACCACCTGATGAGTGTGTGCATCTCTTTAAAACAGAAGTAACAAAAATCACAACTGCCTCAAAGGCAGAAGGGTTAAAAAAATGCATCAAACCTTTGTTAATAATAGTGGTTCACTGATTTGGGCTGCAGAGATTTGTTCATTTGACATAAGCGAGATAATGGTGAGCTGTGCTAGAATATGACATGATTTTCACTGATTATCCTTTATCTAGTCTACTGCATACAGACCACATTTAGATTATGTCTGTACTTGCCTTAAGCACAAGAAGAGAACAAAAGCCACGACCAGAGCTCCCACAGAGATACAGTGGCCAAGGAAGTTGATGATCAGGGCTATCTTATAATGCATGGGGTATTTCCTCTGAAAAGACAACATATATTATTGCTTATTCTTACGGCTACATTACAAAAGGATGGGGAGAAAAGCTTGGAGACAAATAAATTCATCATATGCAGAGGATGTGACATACATGAATATTCCGTTCTTTACATAACTGAGCTTATACGTGCAGAGTAGACTACTAAACAGATCATGAAACAATTGTGTATATGGCCTGCCAACTATTAAAAAATGAGTGGGGTCCATTTGAAGCTAATATTACTTTAATATTGCTTAGATTAAAATCACTGATATGTAAGAAAAGCTATTAATCAGAAAAATATATTATGCTAGAGATATA
>JBBPBX010098305.1:0-12714 GCA_038048925.1 Garcialebias charrua
ACAAATTCATTCATTTCTCATCATTTCAGTCATGGAGTCAGCGGAGGAGGAAGCGATCACTTGACTTTTGGCAAAAAAACAAAAGAAAAGTCCAGATCAGGGATGAAGAAGGGGAATTTAATACATTTGTGTCACATACACAACAGTCCGGCGCCGGGCAGTTTATTGTGAGACAACGCGCTTCGCGTACGCTGTCGTAAAATTTGAGCTTTGCGCGTACATGCCCTGCGGGGCTACGCTTGTGCCTCTGTGTACGTACGGCGTACAGCGGCGTACTGACGTACGCAGAGCTATACCGGGGCCTGCAGGGCTGAGTTTGGCCACCCTGTGAAGGAAGCTCATTTCAGCTGCTTGTATCCAGTCATTCAGATGATCCAAACCTCACAACCACTTGTGAGGGTTTGAATGAAGACAAACCAGACAACCGAGAGCTTTTTGACTTAGCCTTTTGACTTGTCTCTTTCTTCACCATGACTGATCGAAGCAACGCCCTCATTACTGAGGACGAGGTCCCAAATCATTGATCCATCTCCCGCTCCGTTTTACCATCACTCCTGAACAAGACTCAGATTCTTGAATTGAGTTTCCCCCTGACTCCCCCTGTCTCTGGTTGAGGACCTGACTCTCAGTCCAGCTGCTGCACACTCAGCTGTGAACAGCCCCAGTGCACGCTGTAGCACTGACACTCTGAGATTCCCAAACCTTGTAGACATGAAACTCAGGATGTCTTTAGAAACTGAAGAGGAAGTTCGATGGTGTTGGTGACACCGAGTCGGATCACTCTGATCATCCAGATAAAACAAACAGCTTTTATTTTGACACAGACTTCCTCCTCTGATCACCTGAAAACAGAAGAACTCCCAGAGTTGATTTATTGAGCGCAGGGTGCGTCCGGAGATAAGGACAGTCAGTTCTGATCCAGACGGACCTGCAGGAATGTGGAGTTGAACAGCGGGCTGATTAAAGTCCAGCTGAGCTGCCGTGAAATGTTGAGCAGTTACAGAAAGGTTTCCTCAACCTTTGGCCTCAACAACCGTCTTTAAAACTCCAGAACTGGAGCAGGAAGTAAGAGAGTGAGAGAGGAGCTGCACGACCACTGTGTCTACAACTGACAAATACACATTATGTGTAGGCTGTGCACATCTTTATTTTTTTTTTTCCCTGGGCCTGTTTGGCATTGTGGCACTCAGAGTCATTGTCTGAGTGTTGAGGTGAAGCCCAACAGATTTACTTTCACAAGCAGAGCATTATGGCTGGCCTTAATGTTCCACTTGATATTTAAATAAAACTTTATTAGAATTGGCTTTGGGTTTGTTTAAGATGCAATGGACACGGGGATGAAAAGACAAAGAAGAAAACAAAGCTAGAAAAGTGAGAGAAGGGGTAAAAGAGAAAGATGGCGATAGGAGTAGAGGAGAGAGAGAGAGGTATAAAGAGAACACACATCAACATCATTGAAGTCTGCCTCTAGACCTGCGGAAAGAAAGAAAAAAGACAAAACCGAGAAACCACAACAACAAAACAACATATACAGTATAATGATACTTATATAACATCATTAGAAAGTATTTTATACGGTACATGGTAAAACAAGATGTATTTAGTAGCCACCACAACCCAACTGTGTGTATCTGATTAACATCTGAATCTAAACACCTGTGTGAGCAGCTTGTCACTATAAGGTTTCTCCATAAGAATGTTCAGTAGTGGATGTGGGGACCCACAGACCCGTCCCCATAGGACACAATGGTAACACAGGGAGGACCGGAGGCACACAGCGGCCCCCAAACCCGGAGCCCCAGGAGTCTCCCAACAGGGACAACTGCAACCCCCCCCCCCCAGAGAGAAGCAGAGGGAAGCCCTGGGCGACCCCCAGCAACCACAATGCAGAAATCCCAGGAGGCTGCTGCGACGAGCCCACAGGCCTCACCGGCAACCCCAGAGTAGATGTGGCCATGGACACCGAGTCCCGACGTCCTACCACCCCCCAACAGAGGCTCGACAGAGCCAGGGCACCCAGGCCCCAGCAGACAGCCACCAGGGCAGGCCGGCACACACCCAATCACCCAGCCCAGATGCTGAGAGCCACCAATGCACTGGTGGTGGTGGTGGGGGGGCGCCACCAGAGGGGGGCGCGACAGGGGGAAGTAGACCTCACATTAAATGAGGGGCCCAAATTGATACAAGAGGGGACCACCAAAAACCCAACCTGAGACATAAACAGGCCACACACAGACAGAGCCTCTGTCACCATGCGCCCACCCACCTGACAGCGACCGCAGGCCGGCTCCAGGCGGGGGCCAGAGCAGCAGGCTGTGCACATCTTATTGCTCACCTCTACTCACTTTGTTTCGTGCCCAGCCACCCCTGAATGTAGGATTGAATCTGCTGCAGGACACTTCAGACAGATATGGACCAGGTTTATTTTTATTATTTATCAGTACAGTAGTGTGCCTCAGTCAGAGAAGAGCTCCCATGCAGGAGCTTCAGCAATCTTCAAGACTGTAGCAACTTTGAGACTATTTCAAAAGAAAATCACACACAATTCTTTTAAACGTTCAAAATTTAGGCATCAAGATTAGAGGCCTCTGAGTTTAGTTACACCCTGGTGGCATTCCAACTTCAGAGCAGACCTGCTGCTTCCACAGGATCTCAGAGGTCCAGGATCAGTCAGGAGCTGCTGATGAACTGATCATCAGCAGTGGGGGCACCCACAATGTAGCACAGCTACATCCTCACCAAACGCTTTTCGCGCAGCCGAAGCAGCCACTTTACATTGAAAGTCTATGTGGCCGCGCATCTTGGAGCAGCGGGGCGTGACGCGGCGCGTCTTCAGTATTTCAAGCAGCGCAGCAGCGCCCGGCAGTCCCTTTCCACGCGCGCGTCCGCAGCAGCCGAGCAGCAGAAGCAAGAATATTCTTGCTTCTGCTGCTCGCAGCTTAGCAGCAACCAATCGGGAGAGACTCTGCTATGTGATGACGCAACGACGACGGGACTTTTTGTGGACTTTTTAAACTTACCCCGTCGAGCCTCCGTGGCGAAAACAGCCTCCGGTAGGAAACCTGGCATTTTTAAAGTTGCTGCTGTCCACTCGAGCTTACGATCACCCCAAACATAAAAAAAAAAAGTTTTAATCTCAACAAAGACTTTTGGAGCTGCAGTTCGGCTCGTAGAAAACCCACTCAAGTGTTAACGAGGCTCACGACAGCTGATTTTATCTGCTCGGTGCACAGAAAAACAACACATATCTGACCGGGAAGGGAGCCAGACTCTCCTCCCACTGCGCGTCTGCAGACACGTTCGGTGGAAACAGACATCTGAAGACAAGCAGCAAACACGGTGCTTTGGGAGCGTTTTTATGCGTTTAGTGGGGATGTAGGACAAAGCTGTAGTTTGTACAGTTTTGTTGGACCGTGCAGCCCTCAGAGAAATAAGCTCCGTCTTAGACGCTACAGGCCTTAGTGATCAGGTCAAAGGTCATAATTCATGGCTTGTTTGGAACGGCTGCTGGAGAAAACCTCTTCTCTCTAAAATCAATATGGCAGCATGACTTAGGTTTGGAAAGTTTCAGCAGAAGGACACAAGACAAAATTCATTCAACCTTTATTTATACAGGCTAGCCTCGTTGAGCCACGGGGACTCATTTACAAGAGGGACCTGTCTCACTCACACCCAGGGTCAATTTAGTCACCAATCAGCCTAACATGCATGTTTTTGGACTGTGGGAGGAAACTGGAGCACCCGGAGAAAACCCACGCATGCACGGAGAGAATAT
This sequence comes from Garcialebias charrua, assembly GCA_038048925.1. Lineage (NCBI taxonomy): Eukaryota > Metazoa > Chordata > Actinopteri > Cyprinodontiformes > Rivulidae > Garcialebias > Garcialebias charrua. The sequence goes on from JBBPBX010098305.1 coordinate 3,776, forward strand.
GCAAACTCCACCCAGAAAGGCCCCCGAGCTGGGATTTGAACCGGGGACCTGCTCGCTGAGAGGCAGCAGCTCTACCAGTTGTGCCACCGTGCTGCCACAAAAATGAAGGCAATACAGAGGTCTCTACCCATAATGCACTGCAGCATAGCTGGATAATTGATCAGCTGTTTGGGAGAAAATTTACTAACAGCACTTGAGTTGATAGTTATGTTTTAATTTGATTTAAAAGATCGTAAAAACCAGTTTCTCTAACATGTTTTTGTTTGTCTAAGTTTCAATCTTTAAATGTTTGACAGAGCTGATGAAGTCCATTCAGCACAAATACAGAAGACCCTGAATTTATTTTCAAATTTCACATTTGAAACAAACTACATAACATTTTAGTTTTTTTTTTTTTTACAAATATGTGTTTAGTTATATCTCATTTAACCCTTGTGCGATCTTAACATTCTGTTTACTCCCCTTGTCCTACGGGTCAAAAATGACCCGCACTACCAAAGACCCAAAATAAAGCAGCTTTATTGAACTTTAAATCCAAAATCCATTTTCCACGATGAAACAACCTATTTATCAATGCATCTCAATTATTTATTTTTTAATATTTTTTATCATGTATTTTTGTTACACAATACAAAAAGACAATCACCAGTTAACAGTATTACACTTTTTTTTTTTACCACAAACCAACTGTCAAAACAGTTTTATTTTACACAGTAAAGGTTTATTATGGCTATTATATAAATGTAAAGTAATTATTTCTGAATTATTTATATTGAAAGGGAAAAAACAGTCAACAATCTGGAACTTTTTTGTCACGTTTATTTTTTAAATATTTTTTAGGAAGTGAATTATAAAAATACTTCTCTCATAACACAACAAAAAAACAAAATGTTGCTTGATTTTGTGAACAATTTTCAACTTCTACTATATTTATCACATGTAGGACAGTATGTGAGCCCCTTCTTGTTTGCTCTGGTGATGGACCGACTAACAGATGAGGTCAGGCAGGAATCCCCATGGTCTATGATGTTTGCAGATGACATTGTGATATGTGGTGAGAACAGGGAACAGGTGGAAGAGAACTTGGAGAGGTGGAGGTATTCACTTGAAAGAAGAGGAATGAAAGTCAGCCATGTGTGTGAATGAGAGGGAGGCCAGTGGAACAGTGAGGCTACAAGGAGCAGAGGTCACAAAGGTGCAGGACTTCAAGTACTTGGGGTCCACTGTCCAGGAAAATGGGGAATGTGGTAAAGAGGTGAAAAAGAGAGTCCAGGCAGGATGGAGCGGATGGAGAAAAGTTTCAGGAGTGATTTGTGACAAAAAGGTGTCAGCAAAGGTCAAAGGAAAAGTTTACAAGACAGTGGTGAGACCAGCTATGTTGTATGGTCTGGAGACAGTGTCATTGACAAAAAGACAGGAGAAAGAACTGGAAGTAGCAGAAATGAAGATGTTGAGGTTCTCCTTAGGAGTGACAAGGATGGATAAGATCAGGAATGAGATCATCAGAGGTACAGCACATGTTGAACAACTGGGAGATAAAGTTAGGGAGGCCAGACTGAGATGGTTTGGACATGTCCAGAGGAGGGACAGTGGGTATATTGGTAGAAGGATGTTAGAAATGCAGCTGCCAGGAAAAAGACAAAGAGGAGATATATGGATGCAGTTAGAGAGGACATGGAGGTAGTTGGAGTGAGGACAGAGTGAGGTGGAGGAGGATGACTCACTGTGGCGACCCCTGAAAAGGGAAAAGCCGAAAGAAGAAGAAGAAGAAGGGCAGTATGTGTGAACGTGAGAATGGGCTTTGCAGATGTGTTTCTCACATGTGCAGCACACAGCTTTTGTCTTGCAGTCCTTCTTCCAGGGGCAGAACTGGCACCTTTTTCTTTTGACTGACCCAGCTGCAGCCTTTATTATTTCTTAGTTTGTTTTTTTGTTTTGCTTGGCAGCTTGTGTGATGTGAGGGGTTAGCTGCAGATCAAGAGTGCAGGTGCAGGTCAAATGCAAGTTCTAGTGTCTTTGATGTGTGTGTGTGTGTGTGTGTGTGTGTGTGTGTGTGTGTGTGTGTGTGTGTGTGTGTGTGTGTGTGTGTGTGTGTGTGTGTGTGTGTGTGTGTGTGTGTGTGTGTGTTAGAGAGAGTTTGTGTGTGGCCTTTGAACTTTTTTCTGGTGTTTAAATGCCTTTATAATTCACGGGTCAAAAATGACCCATAGGACGATCTTTGGACCCTAGTGGTGTACAGCCCACATGGAAACCTAGACAAAAACAAAGTATCACTTTTTGTAATGATGGGGTCACTTTAGGAAAAGTCATAAAATTTCAAGTTGGAAAAATATAGTTTAAGGTATTTTTTCTATAGCTAAACATGGTAGCGGGTCACTTTTGACCCGCAGGACAACACAAGGGTTAAATAAACCACTCCACTGAAGCTCCTTCAAAATAAAGTCTTTCTGATTGTTTAGCCTTTACTCCAGAACCTCGAAAGAACTTCTCGTGTTAAAAGTCCAGCTCAGCTTCATTGTTGTGTCACGGCTGAGATCAGAACCACGTTACGAGTCCTTACCTTCAGAGATGTAGAGCAGAGCGGAGAGCGGTTCTGATCCGGTCTGGCCCAACTCTGAGCTGGAAGTGGACTTTATACACCGGCTGACTCACGTGCACACTACTCACTCCCCTTCTTGGCTGTTATGGCAACGCCCGGGGGAACCTTCTCCTGTGTGTGTTGTGTGTGTATTGTGTGTGTACAATACAAATAAAGGTGTGAGTAAGGAGGTATATTCATCAACTGAAGTCATTTTACACACATTCAATCCTGCTTGGTGATTTCAGACCAAGAAAGTCTCTCATGTACAAAAATTAAAAAGAACAAACTCCAAAATGTGTGTGAGTAATTTGCTGTGGCCCAACACATTATCTGAAAAAGAAAAAAAAAAACTGTCCCACATCCATAACATTTTCAACACTGAAAGTATTTGCCAGGTTAAAATATTTAAATATACAAAGAGGTTTGCCGTCTCCTGCTTCCTAAAGCGATGTAAGAGAAAATATTTAGTTTGTGCCGTTCGTTCTGACAGCTGCTGGAGGAGCCACATACGATAATTGTACGCAGGAGATTAAAGAGGGACTAAACTCAAAATTAATTTTTTTTAGCTGATAAACTCCCTAGAATGTGTCTAAAATGTTGTATAGCACTATGTCTGTGTTAATCTTCATATATTTGTGCGTATTACTAGTTTAAATCGGCAATATTTGGTCTAAAAACGTGTTTACGGTAACCCTATGGGTTGAACAGAGGAATTGCACCTTAATTTTCTTATTGGTCTAGGATTCTCGTGTTTTCTCACTCTGACGTCACGAAAGTGGTTCAAGCAGAGCCAATCCCCTGCAGAGATGAGAAGGTCCTCGCTGCAGTTCATACCTTATATGGAAGTGATACATACTCCGGAAAAGTACTGCAACAACGCATATTATAGTTTTTTGGAATGGCACTAGTTATTTTTGTATTTTAACTGATTTATTTTAAGAATACTTTTCACTTCATCAAAACTATTTGGTTGTACAGTGTATTTGTTTTCTTATTGTGCGATGGACGAATGCCAAGTTGGGGCAGTGGTAGAGGTGCAGGTTCGGGATCTGTAAGACCCAGGTTCGAACCCCGGTCACGGAAAACCTTGTGGTATTATTTTCATTTTTTAAGCCTTCTGTTTTGGATAGATTGGGTGAGAATAGATAATACGGTACATCTACATAATTATTCTTTGTTGTTGCTTGTTTTAAGTTGTTTGCTAGGGTTTTAGTTTGTTTTAGATTGTTGCTGGAGGGGGCGTGAACGCAGCATAACCCCCCCCCCCAACTCCTCCCCTCCTTGTCTCCCGACACACCCATTTTGAGGCAGTTTTTGAATCTGGTATGGGGGCGGAGCTATATTCTGATGGTGGGGTGAGATCCCCTTTAAGGTGTACCCCAAATCCAAATGTTCCATAATAGAAACTATGATCCCACTCTAACCTGTCAAAAGCTTGTATAGCGTCCAGTGTACGTCCTCAGATAGAGTGGTTGTGTCAGGGGTGTAAACCACATTAAACACTATGGAGATTTAAAAAAAGAGTGTCTGTTGTGGATAAATAAAGTTTAATCTGGAGATAACTGAGGGCATCACTGTCCCTGAGCACATAGCTCGTAACTTTGCCAGCAGTTTGAAGTTAACGTTTAACAAACTGATGTGACCGCATCTCTTTATGATCAGCCTCGTATGGAACCAGGACTGACCAGGGACATACATCCATACAGCTGGTGCTTCAGCCACACAGACCAACACAACGAGCGCCAACATGTCCTCAACTTAGACCATCTCAAGGTCAAAATTCTTCCCAACCTTCTGGTTGACAAACTCTAAAGCTGGGCTGGGGTCTTCAATGGTATGAGGCTGGATGTTGACCATGGTGATGTGTGGAGGGGTACCGGCCATGGAGCTCCTTCACCAGGATGAAAGCCACCCTCCATCTCCACACAGTCGATGTGAAGTCTGGGAGCAAGTGCACGTTTTCTCACCGTGTAGCACGTTGTGGAACAACACTCCCGGTGTGTAACTGTGTCACCCTGATGATCATCACGCTGCATGTGAGGCTGCCTTCACACCCAGGCCTCATTGCAATATAAATCTGTGATCTCAGTGGGATTTGCCTGGTTAGACAAGGGTTAATAAATAAATAAATAAATAAATAAATAAATAAAACGTTCATAGCAGCTCAACTTCTTTTGGCTTAGCACAGTTTGTACATTGAGCTCTGTCTAAACCAAGTGGATCTTTTGAGCCCTCTGGCAAGTCTCTCTAGTGTGTCCAGTGTCTTCCCCGGGGACTCCTCCCTGTTGAACATGTCTGTAAAAACTCCCTAGTGAGGCGTTCGTTCTTACCAGATGCCGAATCACCTCAATGGGCTCCTCTCAATGTGGAGGAGCATAACTCTAATCTGAGCCTGTCCTGGATAACTGGAGTCCAGCTCCCCTGTGGAGAAAACTCATCTCAACTGCTTGTTTCCACAGTCTTTTTTATTTTTATTTTTTTTCACTACCCAAAGTTCATGACCTTTGGTGAGGACAGGAACCTAAACGAACCAGTAAACAGAGAGCTTCTATTTGTAGCTCAGCTCCCTCTTCACCACAACGGACCGGCACAGAGTCTGCATTACTGCAGAATCGATAAGCTGCATCCATCAGCTGACCTCACGCTTCAATCGACTCTCGCTCATGAACAAAACCTTGACAGCACCTCACTTCACTCCCAACCTGGAGAGGGCAATCCACTTTTTTCTGACTGAGGACCATGGCCTTAGAATCGAAGGTGCTGATCCTCATCCCAACTACTTCACAATCAACGGTGAGCCGGTCCAAGGAGAACTGGCGATCACAGCCTGATGACCCAACAGGATCCTGAGGTCACCAAACTGGTCCCCTGGTTTTTGACAGTTTGACAATACCGTGTGACTGAAATACTAAGATACAAAGAAATAGAAGTAAAAACAAGTTTCTTCCTGCCACTATCAGCTTTTCATGCGCTGGGCACCCAGACTGGATTTTGACAATGGGGCTGATCAGAAATCGTTGACTTTTCAGGTCAAGATTTGTGTCCCAGGAAAGTCAAAGTTTTATCTTTAGTCATGTTGTTTTGTCTTTAAGTGATTGTATTTATGAATAACTTGTTTTTGTGTGTTTCATTTCTGTTCATTCATCCATCCATTTTACTCGCCTTTTCCTTTTTGGTTCGCAGGGGTCACTAGTGCCCATATCCAGCCATCACTGTGTGAGAGGTGGGGGACACACTGGTTAGGTCTTCAGTCCATCACAGGGACACAGAGACAAATGAGACATACAACCATTCACTCTCTCTCTCACACCTAGAGACAATTTAGAGTTATCAATCAGACTAACATGCATGTTTTCGGTCTGTGGAAGGAAACCGGAGTACCTGGAGAAAACCCACGCATGCACGGAGAGAACATGCAAACTCCACCCAGAAAGGCTCCCGGCCAGGATTTGAACCAGCGACCTGCTCACTGAGAGGCAGCGGCTCTGCAAACTGTGTCATCGTGCTGCCCTGTTTCTGTGTAATTACTATTATTTATGTATTTATTTATTTGGAACTTGGAAGTTGTTTCTTGGTTGCCTCAGATTTTGTTTTAGTTTGGGGCTTGTACAGAGGTGCCATAGAAAGTGTCCTGACCAGCTGCATCACTGTGTGGTTTGGTGCATGTACTGCATCCTGCCGCAAGAGCCTCCAGCGCATTGTGAGAGCAGCTGAGAAGATCGTGGGCACCTCCTTGCCCTCACTGCAGGACTTACACAGCAAACGCCTCACTCGGAAAGCCCACTGCATGGCAGGTGATCCCACACACCCACTACACAGCTGCTTCAGACTGCTGCCATCAGGGAGGAGACTGAGGAGTCTCCAGGCTCGAACCAGCAGACTGAGAGACAGCTCTGTTCATCAGGCAGTCAGAATGCTAAACACTCTGCCTGCTCTGCCCCCCCTCCCATTTGAACTGCCTTAACACTAAAACTTTCTCACACATTACCACACAACACAAAGTTTTTAACACTGGACTCTGTGTCATCAAACGGGTTATTCACTAAACTCTCGGTCATGTGCTCATACAGTTTGCACTACTTCTCATACTTGCACTAATGTTTGTATTACATCACTGCCTATAATCATAATACTGTTTACATTCTCTGTTTACATTTATTAATACTGTTTACTTTTATTACTACTGCTTACATGTAATTACTACTGTTTACATTTACACTACTCTAATATCTACACCACTGCTGGTACATATACAGTGTGCTCTGAACGGTCTTATTTAGGGATGCCCAATGTGCCTTACTGCATATGCCACTTTTTGCCTCTATAACAACATCAACTACTACCTCATACATATACTGTATACATTAACTCATACGCTGCTTTGCCACTTTGCAAATGTCAATGCTAGAAACCTTTAGTTTATTTTAGTTATACTTTTTATACTCTTTTTTTATACTAGTATGCAAAAACTCAGGACAGTATTATGTTCATTAAATGTTTAATGTTTTAGTTTTAGAGTTGGTGTAAATTTTCATACTCTTATACCACTATGCAAAAAACACAGGACAGTGTTAGTTTTACTATTTTATGCTTATGTCTATTATTATATGTTTCAGTGTTTCAATGTTTAGATGTTTACTGTTGCACCGAGGGACTGAGAGAAACGCAATTTCGGTCCTGTGTATGTCCTGTACAGTCATATTGCAGATCTGACAATAAAGTTGACTTTGACTTTGACTTTGATAATGAAGTTTTAACACACTGTCAAAGTTTGTATATTTATTCACTATAACTTTGATGTTTTGAATCACTTTGGCTATGGCTGCATCAGAGGAGTAAGCGGGGAGAGGGCAGACTCCAGAAACCATGTTATCACCATAAAACTACATGGCCCACTATGTGAGTAAGCCACTTATGGGACTGAGCTTGTTGTGGCTCCTTGAACTGATGAAGTCTTTTGGATTAAAGACTAAATGAAACCGTCCAGAGGTTTTAGACAATTTTTTGTATATTTTAGATAATAATTTGGGGGGTTGAAGATTAATGAACTCTAACACACATATTGGTGCCTGGCGGTCAAGAGGTGTTTGGCCTCGATCCTTGGGTGGACGTTGGCGAACTAGGGGGGTATGCAGGGTCAGCGGGGGAGCTGACTCGCTGCAGGAGCATTGTCCCTGTAGTTATTTTCTCCCCATCCCCCACCACGCGCCTCCGCCCTCTTCATTTCAAATTAATACATGTAGGGATCTTGAGGCTTAGGTGTGCTGCAATGTTCTTTACATCTCTGTTGTTCAAAGCCACCTGGGACTCAATTTTATTATACACGTTAGACATTCACTCATATATATATCCTCATAAAATTCACATATATGAATTGGGGTGAGCACTATGGTTATGGATGTCGAGATGAGACCACTCTCGCCTACCGTGCCTGTGCTCACTCACAATTATGCATTTAGACAGTAAGGGCCTGGGTTAGAGTTGGAGTGGAGGGGAAACTGGCATTATGCCAGCCTATGCTCTTTCTCTTTCCTTTTTTAAGTGCACTTTAAAACAACATACATCAACAGCACATTTGGGGACGGGGGTGTGTGTGTCGGGGTCTAGGTTTGTTAATTTTTTTATTTTAATTTTTCAATTAATTTTTTTTATTATTATTATTTTTTTTCCCTCTCTGGCCCCCCTAGTTCTCTGGCGGCTATTCTGGGGGTGGGGTCCGGTAATGTGACGGGCCGTCGGGTGTTGTCTTGGACCATGGGCGGGTTCGGGGCCTGGGGGTTGGCCGTGGGCGGGGCTGGCGGTGCGCTCCCTCTGGGGTTGCTTGGGCTCAGGTGTCCTGTCCTGTCGGCGGGGCGTGGGTTGGGCCGGATCTTGGATGTCTGCTACTTTCCAGCCCCGGAATGAATGGGCCTACCTCCTGGGTTTGGATGTGGGCTGCCCCATGTAGGGGGCAGGTACATGTCTTGGACCTAGGGGGTATAGTAGTAGTAGTAGTAGTTTCTTTATTTCAGATACAATACAAGATCCATATATGTATATAAAAAAAGTAAAACATAAAAAGGATTAAAAATCTTTCCTATAAAAAAAATAAAATAAGAATAAAAGACTAAAAAGCTTTCCTATAAAAAAATAAAAAATAAGAATAAAAGACTAAAAAGCTTTCCAATAGAGGCTCATCCGCCAATGAGTCCCCAAAATAGAAAAATATCTCACAGAGCTTAGTCCAGGGTTGGTCAGTGTAGTGATGATGCAGTTTTCAGATGCAGACAATCTACACATGCATCTATACATGAGGTTACGCAGCACCGTTTGGCAGGTAGGCACACCTGCATCTGCAAACATTTTGCTCGCACTGCTC
>JBBPBX010098307.1:0-12714 GCA_038048925.1 Garcialebias charrua
TATATATATGTATATATGTATATATATAACTAACAAATATTTTAATAGGTTTTAATATCTTACAATGAAAATAATTTTCCGTATTTCAAATATTGACCAAGAACAGTTTTGTATATTTCATAATATTTTGTTTATGTGGTGGTTTTAGCAGTGCTATGGTAATAGAGTTCACCCTCTCCACTGGAAGACAAAGAGGTACAATTGTTTGTGTGTGTCTGTCTCCAAAATGCGTCATGAGCAACTGGAAGGATTTTTATGGTACCTTTAGAAGTCCATCCATCCATCCATTTTCTTCTGCTTATCCGGGGTCGGGTCGCGGGGGTAGCAGCCTAAGTAGGGAGGCCCAGACTTCCCTCTCCCCAGCCACTTGGAGCAGCTCCTCTGGGGGAATCCCAAGGCGTTCCCAGGCCAGCCGAGAAACATAGTCCCTCCAGCGTGTCCTGGGTCTTCCTCTGGGTCTCCTCCCGGTGGGACATGCCCGGAACACCTCACCAGGGAGGCGTCCAGGAGGCATCCTAACCAGATGCCCGAGCCACCTCAACTGGCTCCTCTCGATGTGGAGAAGCAGCGGCTCTACTCCGAGTCCCTCCCGGATGACTGAGCTTCTCACCCTATCTCTAAGGGAGAGTCCAGACACCCTGCGGAGAAAACTCATTTCAGCCGCTTGTATCCGAGATCTCGTTCTTTCGGTCACAACCCAAAGCTCATGACCATAGATGAGGGTGGGAACGTAGATCGATCGGTAAATTGAGAGCTTTGCCTTTCGACTCAGCTCTCTCTTCACCACGACAGACCGGTACAGCGCCCGCTTCACTGCGGATGCTGCACCTATCCGCCTATCGATCTCACGCTCCAGTTTTCCCTCATTCGTGAACAAGACCCCGAGATACTTAAACTCCTCCACTTGGGGCAGGACCTCCTCCCCGACCCGGAGAGGGCATGCTACCCTTTTCCGGCTCAAGACCATGGCCTCGGATTTGGAGGAACTGATCCTCATCCCGGCCGCATCACACTCGGCTGCAAACCGCTCCAGCGAAAGCTGTAGATCACGACCTGATGAAGCCAATAGGACCACATCATCTGCAAAAAACAGAGAAGCGATTCTAAGGCCACCAAAACGGATCCTCTCAACACCTTGGCTGCGCCTAGAAATTCTGTCCATAAAAGTTATGAACAGAATCGGTGACAAAGGGCAACCTTGGCGGAGTCCAACTCTCACTGGAAACGAGCCTGACTTACTGCCGGCAATGCGGACCAAGCTCTGACACCGGTCGTACAGGGACCTAACAGCCCATATCAATGGGCCTGGTACCCCATACTCCCGGAGTACCCCCCACAGAACCCCCCGAGGGACGCGGTCGAATGCCTTCTCCAAGTCCACAAAGCACATGTAAACTGGTTGGGCAAACTCCCATGTACCCTCCAGGACCCTGCTGAGGGTGTAGAGCTGGTCCAGTGTTCCACGACCAGCACGAAAACCACACTGCTCCTCCTGAATCCGAGGTTCGACTATCCGACGGACCCTCCTCTCCAGAACCCCTGAATAGACCTTACCAGGGAGGCTTAAGAGTGTGATCCCCCTATAGTTGGAACACACCCTACGGTCCCCCTTTTTGAATAGGGGAACCACCACCCCAGTCTGCCAATCCAAGGGAACTGCCCCCGATGTCCACGCGATATTGCAGAGTCGCGTAAGCCAACACAACCCCACAACATCCAGAGCCCTAAGGAACTCAGGGCGAATCTCATCCACCCCCGGAGCCCTGCCACCGCAGAGCTTTTTAACCACCTCGGTGACCTCAGCACCAGAGATTGGAGAGCCCGACCCAAAGTCCCCAGGCTCCGCTTCCTCAGTGGAAGACGTGCCAGTAGGATTGAGGAGGTCTTCGAAGTATTCCGCCCACCGACTCACAACATCCCGAGTTGAGGTCAACAGCACGCCATCCCCACCATAAATGGTGTTGGTCGCGTACCGCTTTCCCCCCCTGAGACGCCGGATGGTGGACCAGAATCGCCTCGAAGCCGTACGGAAGTCATTCTCCATGGCCTCTCCGAACTCCTCCCACGCCCGAGTTTTTGCCTCAGCAACCACCCGAGCCGCATGCCGCTTGGACTGTCGGTACCTATCTGCTGCTTCCGGGGTCCCACAGGCCAAAAAGGCCCAATAGGACTCCTTCTTCAGCTTGACAGCATCCCTCACCGCCGGTGTCCACCACCGGGTTCGAGGGTTGCCACCACGACAGGCACCAACAACCTTGTGGCCACAACTCTGATAAGCTGCCTCGACAATAGAGGCGCGGAACATGGCCCACTCGGACATTTAGAAGTAATAATTGAATATACATGATTTAATTTTGAAGTCACCACCACAGCCAATTAGCCTAAAAAAGCAAGAAAAAAGTCAAAGTGGATGGATTTTACTGATCCATCCATCCATCCATTTTCTTCCGCTTATCCGGGGTCGGGTCGCGGGGGTAGCAGCCTAAGTAGGGAGGCCCAGACTTCCCTCTCCCCAGCCACTTGGAGCAGCTCCTCTGGGGGAATCCCAAGGCGTTCCCAGGCCAGCCGAGAAACATAGTCCCTCCAGCGTATCCTGGGTCTTCCTCTGGGTCTCCTCCCGGTGGGACATGCCCGGAACACCTCACCAGGGAGGCGTCCAGGAGGCATCCTAACCAGATGCCCGAGCCACCTCAACTGGCTCCTCTCGATGTGGAGAAGCAGCGGCTCTACTCCGAGTCCCTCCCGGATGACTGAGCTTCTCACCCTATCTCTAAGGGAGAGTCCAGCCACCCTGCGGAGAAAACTCATTTCAGCCGCTTGTATCCGAGATCTTGTTCTTTCGGTCATAACCCAAAGCTCATGACCATAGATGAGGGTGGGAACGTAGATCGATCGGTAAATTGAGAGCTTTGCCTTTTGACTCAGCTCTCTCTTCACCACGACAGACCGGTACAGCGCCCGCTTCACTGCGGACGCTGCACCTATCCGCCTATCGATCTCACGCTCCAGTTTTCCCTCATTCGTGAACAAGATCCCGAGATACTTAAACTCCTCCACTTGGGTAAGGACCTCCTCCCCGACCCGGAGAGGGCACGCTACCCTTTTCCGGCTCAAGACCATGGCCTCGGATTTGGAGGAACTGATCCTCATCCCGGCCGCATCACATTCAGCTGCAAACCGCTCCAGCGAAAGCTGTAGATCACGAGCTGATGAAGCCAATAGGACCACATCATCTGCAAAAAACAGAGAAGCGATTCTAAGGCCACCAAAACGGATCCTCTCAACACCTTGGCTGCGCCTAGAAATTCTGTCCATAAAAGTTATAAACAGAATCGGTGACAAAGGGCAACCTTGGCGGAGTCCAACTCTCACCGGAAACGAGCCTGACTTACTGCCGGCAATGCGGACCAAGCTCTGACACCGGTCGTACAGGGACCTAACAGCCCATATCAATGGGCCTGGTACCCCATACTCCCGGAGTACCCGCCACAGAACCCCCCGAGGGACGCGGTCGAATGCCTTTTCCAAGTCTACAAAGCACATGTAAACTGGTTGGGCAAACTCCCACGCACCCTCCAGGACCCTGTTGAGGGTGTAGAGCTGGTCTAGTGTTCCACGACCAGGACGAAAACCACACTGCTCCTCCTGAATCCGAGGTTCGACTATCCGACGGACCCTCCTCTCCAGAACCCCTGAATAGACCTTACCAGGGAGGCTTAAGAGTGTGATCCCTCTATAGTTGGAACACACCCTACGGTCCCCCTTTTTGAATAGGGGAACCACCACCCCAGTCTGCCAATCCAAGGGAACTGCCCCCGATGTCCACGCGATATTGCAGAGTCGCGTAAGCCAACACAACCCCACAACATCCAGAGCCCTAAGGAACTCAGGACGAATCTCATCCACCCCCGGAGCCTTGCCACCGCGGAGCTTTTTAACCACCTCGGCGACCTCAGCACCAGAGATTGGAGAGCCCGACCCAAAGTCCCCAGGCTCCGCTTCCTCAGTGGAAGACGTGCCAGTAGGATTGAGGAGGTCTTCGAAGTATTCCGCCCACCGACTCACAACATCCCGAGTTGAGGTCAACAGCACGCCATCCCCACCATAAATGGTGTTGGTCGCGTACCGCTTTCCCCCCCTGAGACGCCGGATGGTGGACCAGAATCGCCTCGAAGCCGTACGGAAGTCATTCTCCATGGCCTCTCCGAACTCCTCCCACGCCCGAGTTTTTGCCTCAGCAACCACCCGAGCCGCATGCCGCTTGGACTGCCGGTACCTATCTGCTGCTTCCGGGGTCCCACAGGCCAAAAAGGCCCAATAGGACTCCTTCTTCAGCTTGACAGCATCCCTCACCGCCGGTGTCCACCACCGGGTTCGAGGGTTGCCACCACGACAGGCACCAACAACCTTGCGGCCACAACTCCGATAAGCTGCCTCGACAATAGAGGCGCGAAACATGGCCCACTCGGGCTCAATGTCCCCCGCCTCCCTCGGAACGTGTTCAAAGCTCTCCCGGAGGTGGGAGTTAAAGCTCCGTCTTACGGGAGACTCTGCCAGACGTTCCCAGCAGACCCTCACAATACGTTTGGGTCTGCCAGGTCTGACCGGCATCCTCCCCCACCATCGGAGCCAACTCACCACCAGGTAGTGGTCAGTTGACAGCTCCGCCCCTCTCTTCACCCGAGTGTCCAGGACATGCGGCCGCAGATCAGATGAGACGACAACAAAGTCGATCATTGAACTACGACCTAGGGTGTCCTGGTGCCAAGAGCACATATGGACACCCTTATGCCTGAACATGGTGTTCGTTATGGACAATCCATGACGAGCACAGAAGTCCAACAACAGAACACCACTCGGGTTCAGATCAGGGGGGCCGTTCCTCCCAACCACACCCCTCCAGGTCTCACTGTCATTGCCCACGTGAGCGTTGAAGTCCCCCAGCAGAACAAGGGAGTCCCCAGGAGGCGCACCCTCCAATACCCCCTCCAAGGACTCCAAAAAGGGTGGGTAATCTGCGCTGCCGTTCGGCGCATAGGCACAAACAACAGTCAGAGCCCGTCCCCCCACACGTAGGCGAAGGGAGGCTACCCTCTCGTTCACCGGGGTGAACCCCAACGTACAGGCACCAAGATGGGGGGCAACAAGTATGCCCACTCCTGCTCGGCGCCTCTCACCAGGGGCAACTCCAGAGTGGAAGAGTGTCCAACCCCTCTCAAGGAAACTGGTTCCAGAGCCAGAGCCATGCGTTGAGGTGAGTCCGACTATTTCTAGCCGGAACCTCTCAACCTCACACACTAGCTCAGGCTCCTTCCCCACCAGAGAGGTGACATTCCATGTCCCAATGGCCAGCTTCTGTAGCCGAGGATCAGACCGCCAGGGTCCCCGCCCTCGGCCACCACCCATTCCACAATGCACCCGACCCCTTTGGCCCCTCCCACAGGTGGTGAGCCTATGGGAAGGGGGACCCACGTCTCCTCTTCGGGCTGTGCCCGGCCGAGCTCCATGGGTGAAAGCCCGGCCACCAGGCGCTCGCCAACGTGCCCCTCCTCCGGGCCTGGCTCCAGAGTGGGGCCCCGGTGACCCGCGTCCGGGCGAGGGAACATTGTTTCCATTTATATTATTCATCATAAGGGGTCTTGTGGGCTGCGCTTTGTCTCGTCCCTCACCTAGGACCTGTCTGCCTTGGGTGACCCTACTAGGGGCATAAAGCCCCTGACAGCATAGCTCCTAGGATCATTGGGACACTCAAACCCCTCCACCACGGTAAGGTGGCAGCCCAGGGAGGGGGGCTAGCCCCTCCCTGGGCTGCCCCCCCCCCCTGGATTTTACTGATATTAAATTAAAATTTGATGTAGTAGCTGAAGGTTTTTAACAACAAATACTCTGTCACTGGAGACTATCCGTGATTTTATTTTCAAGGTCTGACCAAAACAGCCACAACTCCACCATTTCTCATGAGACGATCTTAGTTTAAAAACTCATGAAAGATGACGGGCCATATGCAAAGAATATTAGGAATACAGTATTCAAGGATTGCTATGTCTTTAATTAGAGCACGTATTTATACAAATACAAATGTAGCATTCTGTATTTTGAATGCAAACTTTGGGATAATGCTGCATGAAGAGCAAATGTTTTAGTCAAGAAATAAAAGCCACATTTTTACATAATAAATAATGAAATGGGTTCCTATCATTATTGTTTTTTCTTTTGGCTGCTCCTTTATGTAGTAGTTGCCACAGATGACTCCGTGAAAGATTTGGTAAATGGTTCCTATTGTAGAGTTCACTAATGAAAAAACAAACAAACAAACAAACAAACAATAAAATAAGCCAAGTTAAGATTCTAGAAATACAGTATTACTTAAATCAAATATAAATACAGTATATATCTGTGACATGATCTGCTGCTTAAAAGTAAAACCCATGTGAGGATCCACAACTTATCCTGCACCATAACCCTCAGCAATGGCTCCCCTCAGGGCTGTGTACTGAGCCCTCTTCTGCTCACTCTGCTCACGTATGACTGTGCAGCTACTCATCCAGGCTGTCACATTGTAAAGTTTGTAGATGATACAGCAGTGGTGGGATGCATCACAAACAATGATGAGTCCAGCTACAGACAGGAGGTGGAACACATGGAGAGCTGGTGCAAAGAGAATAACCTTCACATCAATGTGTAGAAGACAAAGGAGATGATCGTGGACTTCAGAAGGAACAAACACACATCCCCCCACCCACGACATAGGAGGATCTGTGGTGGAAGTGGTCTCCAGCTACAAGTACTTGGGTGTACACATGAATGACAACCTCAGCTGCGCAACAACACCACCAGCCTGATCAAGAAAGGTCATCAGAGACTCTACTTCCTCAGACGGCTGAGACGAGCTGGTCTGAGTAGCCCAGTCCTCACCTCCTTCTACAGGTGTGCAGTAGAGAGCATCCTGTGCTCCAGCATCAACATGTGGCATGGAGGCTGCACAGCTGCAGAAAGAAAAGCTTTACAGAGAGTGGTGAAGGCTGCACAGAAGTCTCTTGGTGTCAGTCTCCCCACCATCTAGGGCTGCAACTAACGATTATTTCAATAATCGATTAATCGGTCGATTATTTTTTCGATTCATCGATGAATCGGCAAAATGAGTTATTTTTTCAACCTCTTTATTTATTCAAAAATAGAACACTTGAATGACAGCAAATTACACAAAAAACAAGTTGCTACTTTACTATTCAGTAAGCACAATGTTGACAAATAATAAATAAAAAAATGTTGGTCAAATACCTTAAAAATAAATAAATGTACACAAAAATATACTTTTTTATGAAGTGGGAAAAATAAAGCATTTGTTATTTAAATGTCCTCCTGAGCTGTTGGACCAATATATAAATGATAAATAAATGCAATTCATCCTTCCATACATGCAGTGTCTTCACTCAGACGTTGCCAACAAATTAAAACCTGAAGCTTAATCATTTAATTATTACCATCTTTGTTTTAGATTTATTTATAAATCACATTTTTAACACTGCTTGTACCAATTAAATTAAAAGTAACACACCCACACGCACACACACTGTTTGGTTCTGCTGGGGTCCAAATGGTTCTGTGGGGGTGGTGTTAGGGACTTCCCCCTGTATGACCCCGTTGACTCCCGCACTAGGGGTGGGCGATACTGAGAATTTTGGAATCGATCCGATACCAAGTAAATACTGTGCTAGAATCGCATACTTCGATACCGATTCCGATACTTGGGGGCGCTGTTGAGCCGCACAAAATTGAACAGTGTGAGTAACAAAATATTTGCCCATCACCTCTTTTACAACACACAGTTGTTTAAATAAAAGTCACCAGTGCAAAATAACAAAAAAGCAGCAATGTTACAAAAACATAACACTGTCAAAATCACAAAAACAGTGATAAGTGATAAACAAAAACAAAAAAAAGCGCGACAACAAAGCATCGATTCCACAGCGCTAGTATCGATTCGATACCAAGTACCACCTTGGTATCGATAGTATCGATACTAGAATCGATACGCCCACCCCTATCCCGCACACAGGTGTTAAGATGAGGGGGAGAGCGGGTAGCTTGCTAACACACACTTCTCTTATCACTGTCATGAATCAGCTAACAACCAGCAGCTTCAGGCAGCTACTGGAGAGACTCGCGTTACATTTTCTCACTTGGAAACAGAACAGACTTACCCTGCTGTTGAGCTCCCTTCATCCTCAGCGATGACGCCGACATGTTTACGTTTCAGGTGCTGTATCATCATCGTGGTGCTACCGTGCCATGTCAAGTCAATTTTGCAAAGCTTGCACGTTACGCATTTTTTAACTTTGTTAAGCGTGAAGTGCTCCCACACTTTTGACAACTTGGGTCGGACAGCTTTTACTGCGTCGGCCATTTGAAACTTCCGCGGAACACACCCCTCCTCTCTGCCTCTGCTCTGTTGCTTCTGCTCGCTCCGCTCAAGGCGCGCTGCAGTTTTTTTTTTCAACTTTATTCAGTCAGCTAGCGTTGACACTGTTTTGCAGCTGAACAAAACGGCTCCGCGACGTGCAGAAAGACACATAATCGCGCGACACAACGAATCGATGATGAAATTCGTTGCCAACACTTTTAATAATCGATTTTTATCAATTTTATCGATTCGTTGTTGCAGCCCTACCACCATCACATACATCTACACCTCCAGATGCAGGAAGAGGGCCACCTGCATCATGAAGGACCCCACTTACCCAGCACACACACTTTTAGCCCCGTTCCCCTCAGGAAGGAGGTTAAGGAACATTAAGTGTAGAACCACTAGACTGAGGCACAGCTTCTACCCTGAGGCTGTTATGCCGGGTACCCACCAAACGCGTTTTGGGCGGCGGAAGCAGCCAATTTACATTGAAAGTCTATGTTGAGGCGCGGCGAATCGTGAAGCGGCGCGCTTTGAGTTTTCAAGCGGTGCGGCAGCGCGTTGCAGTTCTTTTCCGCACATGCGACACGTCCGAAGCAGCCAACGCGTCGAGCAGCCAAAGTTCAAATATTTGAACTTTCGCCGCTCGCCACGTCGCAGCAACCAATCGGGAGAGCTCTGCTATGTGATGACGCAACAACGACGGGACTTTATTTGGACTTTTTAAACTTAGCCCCAACGAGCCTCCATGAAGAAACCAGCCTCCGGTAAGAAACTTGGCATTTTTACAGTTGCCGCTGTCCGCTCGAGCGTACGATCACCCCAAACATAAAAAAAAAAAACGTTTTAATCTCAACAAAGACTTTCGGAGCTGCAGTTCGGCTCGTAGAAAACCCACTCAAGTAGTAACGTGGCTCACGTACGCAGCTGATTTCATCTGCCCGGTGTACAAGAAACAACCGGAAAAGGAGCCAGACGCTCCTCCCCTTAGTCGCGTCTTCAGTGTGAACAGATTCTGGTGACAAGCGGCCAAGAGGGTGCGTCAGGAGCGTTTTGACGCGTTTGGTGGGTACCCGGCATTAGACTCATGAATTTCTAATCAGGATAATTACTGTGAAAAATCACATCATGTTGCTGCTGATCTGTTTCATGTTGCTGCTGATCTGTTTCATGTTGCTGCTGATCTGTTTCATGTTGCTGCTGATCTGTTTCATGTTGCTGCTGATCTGTTTCATGTTGCTGCTGATCTGTTTCATGTTGCTGCTGATCTGTTTCATGTTGCTGCTGATCTGTTTCATGTTGCTGCTGATCTGTTTCATGTTGCTGCTGATCTGTTTCATGTTGCTGCTGATCTGTTTCATGTTGCTGCTGATCTGTTTCATGTTGCTGCTGATCTGTTTCATGTTGCTGCTGATCTGTTTCATGTTGCTGCTGATCTGTTTCATGTTGCTGCTGATCTGTTTCATGTTGCTGCTGATCTGTTTCATGTTGCTGCTGATCTGTTTCATGTTGTTGCTGATCTGTTTCATGTTGCTGCTGATCTGTTTCATGTTGCTGCTGATCTCTTTCATGTTGATGTGTTAATGCGTGCTCATCTGCTCATACAGACTCATGTTCGTGCTGCTGTTCGGCATATTGTTTTAAAGCTGCTAGTGTATTTTTAGTTGATGTTTTTCTTAGTTCATATCTTAAAACTTGTTACTGTTTTTTCTTTACATTTTGATGCTTTTGTTGGATGTAACTGGGACCCTGTGTACATAATTTGTGTACATACAGTATGTGGTACATGTGGTGGAATGACAAATAAAGAACCTTAAATCCTTGAACGTGCAGGACACTCACTCGAGAGTAAAAATAATTATTACTTTTATTTTTTTACAGTGATATAAACAAAGTGCTGACGGGGCAGTAAACACTTAGGTTTGGGGAGAAGAAGACAAGTGAAGCAGACACAGAATCATGAAGCCCAGGAAAGAGAACGCCCGGACACAGGAGGAATGAAAAGACGCAGACTTTATACAGAAATGCTGACGAGACAGAATGAGACACACCTGGGGTGATTAGACGTACAAACAGGTGTGACAGGAGCTGAACAACAAGGAAGTGCATGGGGGGGGCATGCAAACAAAGAAAGGAGGACAGAAACCAGAAACCACACAATCTGGACGTTTACCAATCACTAGTGCGTCTGAAGGAAAGAAGCCCTGAAGCTGCTGCTCTCACCTCATACAAGCTTCAGAGACAAAGGCCAGTCGGGTCAATATTTTGAGGCAGGTGTTGTGGTGAAAACGGAATCCCTTGACAACTGTCTGATAGGCCTTCAGGTTCACTGTAGAATTTTTTTTAAATTTATTGTTTGCCTCGGTGCAGGTGCATATTATGCACCTACGGGCTGATTTCTAGACCTGGATCCATTTTCAGGTGTTGTCTTTTTAGTGTGATATGTACTTTAATAGTTGTGTCTGTGAGCACTCCTGTACTTTTTACTATATGTTGCTTCAAAACATTGCTGCAGCTGGTTGAATGTCAGATTTCTTGTCTCTAAGAAATATTTGAAACCTCTTTTTAATTTCTAAACAGGAAATGTTTCTTAATTACAAAACATCCACTACAATGTAAAACCATCTAACTGTTGTAATATACAAATTTTTTTTTTACAGCAACACAACAGCTGTATCCAAAAGCATAATAATCATATGTTTGTTATTTGCCACCTCAGTCAATCATTTAATTTCTATACAGCCAATCGTGTCACACAAACACATTATAGATTTTAAACAAGCGGTAAGCCGAGGTCCCCCATCGCTAGTGAATGTTTGTAGTTATTGATGAGTGATTTTCTAAACTGGAATTGAACAAGGAACCTAATCTACAGTACACAATAGCTCCACTTCATGTACCACATGTGATGAAAATGACAATAAAGAACCTTGAACCTGAACTTGAACGCAGGTAAACCTTAATGTTTTTGGTGCAAATATTCAAGTGAGTAGGTGTTCCCTGTGTATAAGAATGGAAGTAGATTTTTTTTTTCTTGTCCACGGTGACGCAGAGGGAAGGATTCTGGTGAGTGGAGAGAGTAAATGTATCCACCACCAGGTGGAATGGCAGAGCCAGAAAGGGGCCTGTGGTGGCCATAGCCACCACAATTTAATCTTTGGCCACCTCACCAGCTAACCCAATCATTTGAGAAAATTATACTTTTAGGCTGATTGGTAAAATTGTCCCTAGGTGTGAGTGAGAGATTGAATGATTGTTTGTCTCGTTTGACTCTATTTGGCCCTGTGATGGACTTAGTGCTGGGCGATATGGAAAAAAATCATATATCACGATATGGACTTTTTAATATCACGATAACAATATATATCACGATATATACAACACGATGTGTGTGTGTGTACAGGAAAAATTTGGACCAAAGTTTTTATTTTTTATTATTTTTATTATTATTTTACTACAGATACAGTTACAATTATAAGAATGTGAACAAAAACAACAAGGAAATTTGGACCAAAGTAGAAAAGTAGTTTCTACTTTGGTCCAAATTTTTCCTGCAGGTGGTGGTAAAACAACGGCTGCTAATAAAACCCACGAAGAAGAAATCCGCTCTGGAAATTGGAGTAAACAAGGCAAGAAACAGAAAAGAGAAAACGTTGCGTTTGATTCCGGTTCTGTTGTGTCTCTGGTCTGTTTTGTACTGTATTGGTTTACTGGACCCGAGTTCGGACTCGGTTGAACTCTGGGTTCGTGTCCTCTGGACCCATTTTGTCTCCGAGTTTCAGCGGAGCGAAATAATGGAAGCTAACAAGGCGAGCTTCCCCTTCTTTTTGGTAAAAGTTCTTCCTCGGGCTGCCTGTGCAGCTGTTTCTACTTGTTGTGACACCGGCTTCATGCCCCTGCGTCTCTGTCGCTCTCGAGTTTAACAACGTAAAGCATGTGTCGCAAACCCGCACGTGCGTCAAACATAAAGCAGCGCCGTCATCTCGCAAAACCACATATGAAGCTTCTTTGCGACAGTTATTTTTTTATTCTTATTTATCACGATAGAGACAATAGAAGGAAAGTAGCACGATAGACACGTTTCTATCGTCCCCACGATATATATCGTCATATCGCACAGCACTAGATGGACTTGCGACCTGTCCAGGGTGTACCCCGCCCCTCGCACTGTGATTGCTGGACATGGGCACCGGTGACCCCCGTGACCCAAAATGGAAGAAGCGGGTAAAAGATAATGGATGAATGGATGGATACTTTTAAGCAAAATAAAACTAGAAAGCACAGTTTCTCAAATGATAGGGTCAGTT
>JBBPBX010098308.1:0-12714 GCA_038048925.1 Garcialebias charrua
AGCTTAATACTGACCTCTGTTAAAATCCTTTACATCTGGGTAGCACTATATGTGTTTAAAGACACAATATAGGGTCTCCCTCATGTTCCCTTCAAGAGGAAAGATGGCCACTCAGCTGGGTCCATTGGCAGAGCTGATGATCCTTGGTGTGGCTCAGACTTTGATGTGGAAGCTTCTGAGAAAGAGACCAAAGAAAGATGATGATTAATAATAACATAAAAGGGCAGAAAATATTTGCGATGTACATAACTTAATCTGAAAATGATCTGGAGCACAGAGGAATTATACAAGATGTTTTGCTGTTAACTTACCAGGTAGTGCAGCAGTAGTTACAGACACAGACGAGACAGTGGGCACAGAAGATGGGGATGCTAGACTTAGCTCTGCAGAGGACGGAGATGGACCTAAGATGAAAACAAACAAAAAATTGTTATGTTAGATGTCATATCACATTTACAATTATGTTGCTTACTTTTTTAAATAAAAAGTTCAACTATTCTTATACCAGTGTGGTTTTGCTTATAATAAAAAGGAATCTGCCAGTACACAAACTGAAATTTATTTTTTTGAAATTGTAAATAATTTGGTTGTCTAAGTGTCTGATTTTAGAAATAATATCGGAATTATATCTCAAGATGGTTAAACAATTATATGATAGAGGTTTTGCTTACCAGGTAGTTCAGCAGTAGTTGCAGACACAGATGCGACTGTGGTCATAGAGGATGCTAGACTCAGCCCTGCAGAGGATTGAGATGGACCTAAGATGAAAATAACAAAAAATGTAGTTGTGTTAGATGTCACATCATACTTATAATTATGTTGTTCACTTTTTTATGAAAAAGTATAAAAATACTTTCATACTTTGCTTTTTTTGCTTGTAGTAATAAAACAAATCAGCCAGTAAAACTGAAATTTTCTTCAGACATGTTTAAACAATATTTGTTCCTCTAAAAAGTCCTTTACAGTATTTTCTGCTTGCGTTGTAAATAAAAAATTTACGAGTTAGTTTAGGAATTATAAAAAGGATGTTATGCAGTTAACTTACCAGGTAGATCAGAAGTGATTGTAGTGGGCACAGAGGATGGGGTGCTACACTTAGCTCTGAAGAGGACAAAGATGGACCAAAGATGAAAAACATACATATGCACATACATTCCTTGCATACTTTCATTACAGACTCTGGAGTGTAATTACTATAACTAAAAATTAATTGTATGCTACATGGGGAGTCTTTTTCTTACCTGATGCACTGCCCACAGCTGAGCCTGGTAATGTGGACTGGCATGTCAAGTCAAAGTCAAAGTCAACTTTATTGTCAGAACTGCAATATGTACAGGACATACACAGGATTGAAATTGCGTTTCTCTCAGTCCCTCAGTGCAACAGTAACCATTTAAACACTAAAACACTGAAACATTTAATAAACATAAGCATAAAATAGTAAAAGTGTAACACTGTCCTGAGTTTTTGCATAGTAGTATAAAAGTATGAAAATTTACACCAACACTAAAACACTAAACATTTAATGAACATAAGCATAAAATGAAATAATAAAAGTGTAATACTGTCCTGAGTTTTTGCATAGTAGTATAAAAAGTATAAAAAGTATATCTATAAAATAAACTGAAGGTTCTAGCATTGACATTTGCAAAGAGTGGCAAAGCAGCATATGAGTTAATGTACACAGTATATGTATGAGGTAGTTGATGTTGGTATAGAGGCAAAGTGGCATATGCAGTAAGGCACATTGGGCATCCTTAAATAAGGCTGGTCAGAGAATACTGTATATGTATCAGCAGTAGTGTAGATATAAAAGTAGTGTAAATGTAAACAGTAGTAATAAATGTAAACAGTAGTAATAAATGTAAACAGTAGTAATAAATGTAAACAGTATTAATAAATATAAGTCAGAGTCAGAGAGTCTTAATGGTCATTTGCACCGCATGTGGTACATGTGATGAAAACTAGATTATGTACAAAGGGTCCCAGTTACATCCAACAACCAATGCAAGAGAAAAACAGTAATAACATCTAGGATTAACTAAGAAAAACATCAACTAGTAATACACTGCCCTAATGTAATAGAAAAACATCATTATAAACAGCAGCACGAACACGAGTCTGTATGAGCAGATGGTCACAAATGAACACAGCAACATGAAACAGATCAGCAGCAACAAGAAAACAGATCAGCATCAGCATGATGTGATATTTTGCAGTGTTTATTCGTGTTGATTATTTATTCATGAGTCTAACAGCCTCAGGGTAGAAGCTGTTCCTCAGTCTAGTGGTTCTACATTTGATGCTCCTCAACCTCCGTCCTGAGGGGAGTGGGGCAAAGAGTGAGTGTGCTGGGTGAGTGGGGTCTTTCATGATGCAGGTGGCTCTTTTCCTGCATCTGGAGGTGTAAATGTCTGTGATGGTGGGGAGACTGACTCCAACAGACTTCTGTGCAGCCTTCACCACTCTCTGTAGAGCTTTCCTCTCTGCAACTGTGCAGCCTCCATGCCACACGTTGATGCTGGAGCACAGGATGCTCTCCACTGCACACCTGTAGAAGGAGGTGAGGACTGGGCTGCTCAGACCAGCTCGTCTCAGCCGTCTGAGGAAGTAGAGTCTCTGATGACCTTTCTTGATCAGGCTGGTGGTGTTGTTGCTCCAGCTGAGGTTATCATTCATGTGTACACCCAAGTATTTGTAGCTGGAGACCACTTCCACTGCAGATCCACTTATGTTCAGTGGGGTGTGGGTGTGTTTGTTCCTTCTGAAGTCCACAATCATCTCCTTTGTCTTCTTCACATTCATGTGAAGGTTATTCTCTTTGCACCAGCTCTCCAGGTGTTCCACCTCCTGTCTGTAGCTGGACTCATCATTGTTTGTGATGCATCCCACCACCGCTGTATCATCTGCAAACTTAACAATATGACAGCCTGGATGTGTGGCTGTACAATCATATGTGAGCAGAGTGAACAGAAGAGGGCTCAGCACACATCCTTGAGGAGAGCCAGTGCTGAGGGTAATGGTGGAGGAGGAGAAGTTGTGGATCTTCACGGACTGTGGTCTGTTTGTTAAGAAGTCTAAGACCCAGTTACAAACGGAGGGGCTTAGTCCAAGTGTGGATAGTTTGTCTATCAGAGTTTGGGGGATCATGGTGTTGAAGGCAGATGTGAAGTCCACAAAGAGCATACGCACGTATGAGTCCTTCTGATCCAGGTGGGTGAGAGCAGTGTGGACCACAGAGGAGATGGCGTCCTCTGTTGATCGGTTCTCGCGGTATGCATACTGATGAGGGTCCTCGTTGATGTTGACGGTTGTCTTGATGTGAGACATGACCAGTTTCTCAAAACATTTAGCGACTATCGGGGTGAGGGCCACCGGTCTATAGTCATTCAGACCAGTCACTGTGGAGCTCTTTGGGACTGGGATGATGGTGGCGGTCTTCAGGCAGGTGGGAACTGACTCCAGTGCAAGTGAGGTGGTGAAGATGTCAGCCAGCACCTCACAGAGCTGGTCCGCACATTCCTTCAGAACTTTCCCTGGGATGTTGTCTGGTCCGGTTGCTTTATGAGGGTTGATCCTTCTGAGACTGCCTCTCACTTCTGCTGCGGTCACTCTGAGATGCTCTTCATCTGGTGATGAGGTGAGTCTGGTGCTAGCTGGTCTGTTTGGGTCTTCAAAACGTGCATAAAACTTATTGAGGGCATCAGGCAGAGATGGGTCCTTGGGGCATTGTTTGCTCTTGCCTTTGTAATCTGTTATGCATTTGATGCCCTTCCACATGCTCCGTGGGTCTTGTGAGGTGAACTGACCCTCGATTCTCTGTGCATATGTGGCCTTGGCCTTCTTAATGCCAGCAACCAGTTCTTTCCTGCTCTTTCTCAGTTCCTCTGTGTTTCCAGACTTGAAGGCAGTGTTCCTGGCTGCCAGCAGGGTGCGGACCTCTTTATTTAACCAGGGTTTTGTGTTGGGGTAAAATTTAACATTTTTTTTATGGATACGTTTTCACAGCATGTGCTGATATAACCCAGCACTGAAGTAGCATATAAGTCTAGGTTCACTGAGTTTCCATCAGCTGCTGCCTCTTTGAAAACAGACCAGTTTGTATTTTCAAAGCAGTCTCTCAGCATGGAGCTATGTTGGAGCCAAACTTTTATTTCTCTTTGTTCCGGCTTAGAGCGTCTGAGTGGAGGAAGCTGTGCTGGTACCAAGAGCAAAGAGGAGTGGTCAGAAGCCCCGAGCAATGGGCGTGGCTTCACCGTGTATGCCCCCTTCACATTTGTGTAGACTTGGTCAAGCGTTTTATTTCCTCTTAATGCTGTGGAAACGTGCTGATTGAAGAATGGGCCTCATGCACAAACCGTTCGTACGCACAGATATGTGCTTATCCTGTGCGTACGAGTGATTTAGGATCATTTGTGGCATCCAACAATGTTTTCGTATCCTAGGATTTTTCTCAGATACGAACAAAATGTACGTGTGGTCCAGACCTGTCGTATATTTTAGGAGCGCCAGTCTGCTGTTATCCAGACGGTCTTTTCTCCACTAATAACTTATATTTCGTTATTTAGAAAATATTTTGAGTTTAAAAACAATTAAATGCAACCACACATATTGGTTTAATTAAAGCGGCTTCAACACCCCCCCCCCCCCACGTCCACCACCCTGCGCCACCCGCGCGTGACCCCCCGCGCCACTCATGTCGACCACCTGTGCCACGCAACGCGCCTCGCGCAACCATGCGCGCCACTGTCGACACACACACACACACACACACACAGCACCGCAGAGAAAAAGCGAAACCAGCTTATTCAGTCGTTTCATGTCATTTTTTATTTAAGCTGCCTGTTGACTGCGGGCGCACTGTCATCTGTGTTCTGAGTGTGGATCATCGCGCGTCTTGCAGTCAGTCTGCTCATCCATGATCTCGCAGACTGACCACCTCCTGTCCGTGCTGCGGCGAGACGTTTGTTTGAAGCCATTTTCAGATCAAACCATTTATTCTTGATTTCTGATACTGTACGACCCACGGGAGACACAGCATGCACTACAATATTAATATGAAGTTAACTGTAGTTTCGAGACATTTTAAAATGCTTCTGTTCAAAAACACATCCGACACTTGCGGGGGGGGGGGCAGCGGTGCGCTCTTCTGAATAAGTGAAACTAAATGTAACACAGTACACTAAAATTAGAGATATTTGACCATCCGACACCTGCGGGGGGGTGGGGGGGTAGCCACAGCGCCACTGAGAGCAGATCTCCGAACGCGTGAAGTTCTCCTTTTACTTCTTGAGTTTGAATGAATGGACACTTCCTGCTGTCAGAAGGCAGGAAGCGTGGCCTTATATGGTGTTTTGAGGGGTGGAAATTATGTAAATTACCTTCACGCGAGCACGCGCAGGTGAGTAGAACAGGTGGAATTCATCACCTTTAAGCAGCCCGTTTACACGCTTTTCCTGTGGATAGAAGACTTTGTTGGTTCTGACGTGGCATGTTCGTACGAACGCTTCGTACGAACAAAAGTAGGAGAAATATAGGATAAGAATAAGAACATTTTCGTGCATGAGGGCCATTGGGAGGGAGACCTTTAAATCCACATGATTGAAGTCACCTGAAACAATGAAGAGCCCCTTTGGATATTTACATTGCAGCGGTGAGTAAGTCATGAATTTCTCCCTGGGCGACATTAGCATTAGCATCAGGGGCTATGTAAATAACAGTGATTAAGATCACTGAGTAGTCACGGGGTAGATAATGAGGACGGCACCTTACTGTGATCAACTCCACAGCAGCTGAGCAAAGCCTTTTGATCACAGCACAGTTTGAGCACCAATCTTTGTGCACGTAAATACAAACACCGCCGCCTCGTGTTTTTCCCGTAGTCTCGGTGCACCGGTCCGTTCTGAAAAAGAGTCTGTCATCCAGCTCATAAACAGAGTCCGGTGTATCCTTAGAGATCCACGTTTCCGTGAGGCAGAGCACAGAGCACCTCCTCATTTCCTCCGACGCTGTTACTCTCAGACGGAGCAGATCCATTTTGTTGTCCAGCGAGCGTACGTTAGACAGAAAAAGAGCCGGCATCGGGGGTCTCCCGGTTTTAGCGTCTGCCCGCAGTCTCGCCATAATTCCTGCTCGGCAGCCCCGCTTCTGACCTCGGGAGCACCGCTTCCTTTTCTTTCCCCTGGAGTGTGAACCGGAGCGCATCTGCTTCCAGAAAGATGTCCTTAAAAGCCCCATTCTGCCGAGCTCTGATTTGAGTTCGTTGCTGATATCAGCTGTGCCCTGTGGTAAATCCGTTCCAATTCTTAACAGTTCAGTTCGGCTATAATTCACCCGCAAAAAAGCGCAGAGTCAGGTACAAAAACACTATTAAAATTACTAAAAACTAGGGATGAACCAGGAGCCTATGAAGCTGCAGCCGGTCTGAGCGCGGCCATCTTGGGAGACAACAGTAAACAATGAATGTAAACAGTAGTATGACTATAGGCAGTGATGTAATACAAACATTAGTGCAAATATGAGAAGTAGTGCAAACTGAATGAGCACATGACCGAGAGTTTAGTGAATAACCCGTTTGATGACAGAGTCCAGTGTTAAAATCTTTGTGTTGTGTGGTAATGTGTGAGAAAGTTTTTTGTGTTAAGGCAGTTCAAATGGGAGGGGAGGCAGAGCAGGCAGAGTGTTTAGCATCCTGACTGCCTGATGAACAGAGCTGTCTCTCAGTCTGCTGGTTCGAGCCTGGAGACTTCTCAGTCTCCTCCCTGATGGCAGCAGTCAAAGCAGCTGTGTACAGTAGTGGGTGTGTGGGAGCTGATTCTGTACTGACAAAATATTTTAACCGTGCTCTTGCAGAATTTCACACAACATAAGTTTGTGTAAAAATTGTTTATTTTAGTCACATAAATTATCATGCTCAACAGTCCACAACATATTGCCAACTCAAGCATAGCTAGTAAGCAGTTATTAAGATGACTGATGTAAAACATTTGGCTAGCAAATGTTATGTATTGTGAAGTTTTAATCATTGCTATCAAGCGTTAGCAAAAACGCTATTTTGAGCCAACAAAAAAAATGATAAAGTGCCAATCAACTCACATAAAATTAAAACTCAGTTATTAACAAGACTCAGTTATTATCTTAACGACCGACTTAAGTGATCATTTACCAATTTTCACAATCTATAAAAATGATCAAAACATCACAAAAGCAGTCACAATGAAGAAAAAGATCATAAACACGTCAAAAAAAGTTTTGGAAAAATTGAAAGAGGATCTAGATAAACAAGACTGGAATGATGTGTATGTTGATGATGCAAACAGAGCATATGATGAGTTTATGAATATCTTGGAAGCTCTGTATGAAAAGAATTGTGTGCAAACAAATTACACAAAGAGAAATACGAATGATCAACCATGGATGACAAAAGGGTTGAGAAATGCTTGTAAAAAAAAGAATTATTTGTATTCATGTTTCTTGAAATTGCGAAGTCAGAGCGCTGAAGAAAAATATAAAAAGTATAAAAATAAATTAGTAGGGATTATAAGGAAACATAAGAAAGAATATTATAGTAAATTATTAGATAAAAGTAATGGTGATATGAAAGCAACATGGCGAGTAATGAATAGTGTCCTGAAGAATCATAAAGCAAAAACCGGTATTTCAAAATATTTTGTAAAAGACAACGATGAAATTCATGATGAAAATGAAATTGTAAATGGATTTAATCAATATTTTGTGAATGTTGGATCAAGCCTTGCAGCTAAAATACCAAAAGTAAATAAAAATGTGATCGACTCAATTACAAGTTGTGCAAATAGTATTTTTCTAAATGGAACTAACAAAGAGGAAATAATGAATGTAGTAAAAAATCTTACAGACAAGAGATCAAAAGACTGGGTAGACATGGATATGATGTTTGTAAAGGACATAATGAGCCATGTTATTGAGCCGTTCACATACATATGTAATTTATCATTTTCAACAGGAATATTTCCAGATAATATGAAAGTAGCTAAGGTCGTTCCTCTTTTTAAAAATGGTGATAAATGTGTGTTCAACAATTATAGACCTATATCCTTGTTGCCACAGTTTTCAAAAATTCTTGAAAAACTATTTGTAAACAGACTAGATCAATTTATAGATAAACAAAATATTCTAAGCAACAGTCAATATGGGTTCAGAGCAAAAAACTCTACATCAATGGCTCTCATGGAATTAATGGAACAAATAACTACTGCTGTCGATCAAAAACAATATTGTATCAGTATTTTTGTTGATTTAAAAAAAGCATTCGATACTATTGATCACACCATTCTCCTAGAAAAACTGAACAAATATGGTATTAGAGGACCAGCATTACAGTGGGTATCTAGCTACTTAAAAGATAGGAAACAATTTGTACAAATAAATGATGTAAGATCTGACCTCTGTAATATCACATGTGGAGTTCCCCAAGGCTCTGTACTTGGACCAAAGCTTTTTATTTTATATGTGAATGACTTGGTAAATGTGTCAGGACTCCTTAAATGTGTACTTTTTGCTGATGATACCACTTTTTTCTGTTTAGGTGAAGATATAGAACAAATGTTGGAATTGATAAAGACAGAATTTGTCAAGATACAAACTTGGTTTAAAATAAATAAATTATCATTAAATCTAGAAAAAACTAATTACATGATATTCGGTAATAAAAAGAAAACTGTTGATGTTCCACTCAAAATTGAGGATGTTGAGATTTGTAGAGTGAGTGAGGTGAAGTTTTTGGGTGTTATCATTGATGACAAACTGACATGGAAACAACACATAAATTCTGTAAGAATAAAAATAGCTAAATCGATTGCAGTACTGTACAAAGTCAGAGACCTATTGAATGATAAAGCTCTGTATTTGTTGTATAACACAATCATTGTTCCACACTTAATCTATTGTATTGATGTTTGGGGGAATGCGTGTAAAACAATCACAAAGCCTATTTTTGTATTACAGAAAAGAGCTGTAAGAATTATCACTAGAAAACATTACCGTCATCCATCAAGTACATTATTTTATCAACTGAAGTTATTGAAGTTCCATGATTTGGTAGACTATAATATTTTATCAGTTATGTATAGGCTCAAAATAATACATTACCTTTAAATATCCAAATGCATTTTGTAAAAAGACAAAGTTGTTATAATCTTAAGGGGACAGAGATGTTTGTAAAACCACAATTCAGAACTAGTTTGAAGGGACGTTCTACCTCAATCCAGGGAATTAGATTATGGAATGGCTTGGAGAATGTAGTTAAAAATGCCAAGTCAATGTTTACATTTAAGAAAATGATCAAAACAAATGTGTTAAAAAAATATATGAAATAGCGTAATGTGTATTGTATTAGTTAGAAAATGTGTATTGTATTAGTTAGAAAATTAGAAAGAGTTAGTCATTTTGTACTATTGGTTGAAGATTATTATTGTATAATCTGATTGTTGAAAAAAGTTGGTTTAATACATGGTTGATTATTATTGTTTAATCTAATTGTTGGAAGTAAGGGGCAGATACAATAAGATTTATTCTTCTTTCTGCTACCTTTCATTTTTTTACATTATGTACATTATCATTTATGAGATTGTCTTGTATTGTTTTTTTGGTAAAAAAAAATGAACAAATTTAATAAACATAAACAAACATAAACAAGAACAAACATGGTAGTGCTAGCCAGCTATTGATCCATTAGCTGCTGCACAAATATTTTTTTAATAAAAGAGACGTACTTTGTACAAACATGCCGTTTTTTCTCTTCTTCTTCTTTTTCCTCTTCCTTTATTCAGTCCCTGAAGGACATGCCCTTTTTTGCTACATCATGGAGCTTAAATGGTAAATGGAGCTTATTTATATAGTGCTTTCCAGTCCCATGTGAGGAGCCCCAAAGCACTTTACAATACCAGCCATCCACCCATTCATTCACACATTCATACACCAGTAGTGGTATGAATGTGTGAATATGTGTGATAATGTACCACCGGTAGTGGTACATTATCTAGCGTTAGTTACGTGTCAGGTGCTTAATTAGCTTGGATGCGTACTTCACATTGTGGCAAGGAGCTCTGAGAAACCTGTGAAACCTGTGAAACCTGTGAAACGTGCTCTATCGGGGCCCCACTAGGGGGGTCCCCCAACTACCGGTCATTTCTTTCTTTCCTTTCTAGAGCGATTTCTACTATTCAAATATACATATACACACAAATATATGATGTACATGTAATACAGTATACTGTATATCATTATGAAAATAAAAATCTGAACTTTATGATGAAGTTGTGTGTAATAGAATCATATACCCTAATTAAAATTTTTTAATTAAATTAAATAAAAAAACACAACTCAGCTCCTCTTTGGGGGGTCCCCTAGTGACCCTGGGGCCCCAAGCGGCCGCTTAGTTCGCTTATGCCTTGGGCCGGCGCTGGTTTGAACTGATGTAAATATCCATTGATATTAAAAAGATGTCACTAGTATAATGTTTATTTAAAAGTTAAAGCAAACACTCTCTTTTCCAACAATGAAATACTGTACTTTATTAGAAGTAACTTTCCTGCAATAAAAGTTAACTACACACACCAAAACAGTTAACCCCTCGGAAGTTTAAAAAAAAACACATTTTAAAGTTAAAAAAAAAACTAACTTTGATGTTGTTTTGTTTAAATATGTAAATAAAAAGTCACAAAAATGACTTTCAGCTTAAAAAAAAAGAGAATGAAATAGTAACTGATCAAGGCTCCTGAGGGAGGTCATAAGATACCAAAGTCTAAATTATCTTTAAGAGCTACATAAAATAAGAACTATATTATTTATTTGAGAGCAACAATTCCAATTGCTAAATACAATTACCTTAAACATATTCAGACTTCACACATGTGTTACGAGTACATAAGGAGAACAGAGTTAAGAATAGTATGAGTTGAAGATGTTGTGCTGAACAAAGAAGCCTGGTTAAAACCAGACCCTGTCCTTCACTTCGCTTCAGACAAGGGTCTGGACTTTTTCTATAGAGAAACGATTCTTGCTGGAGGCGTTGGCCTCTGCTGAGGAACAAAACCATTGGATATTTTGAACAGGGAAAGCATTCTGCTCCCTCCCCTCAGAGCCACCCCCCGTGCTCTGGTGAACTTGACTGACAACTGCTCCGCCTCCTGCAGCTTTTCTCTCGCTGCGCAAATTCTGTGTTTATATGTTAATAAAACATTTTAATAAAATAAAATAAAACCATGGATCGCTGGTCCAGCTCACCAAAAGACCAGAAAATCTGATGGGACTCGGTCAGCAACGTAAAACCCGAGTTTAATTCTCGTGACAACCTCAGCCATTTCCTCCTTGTTCATTTCACTCAACGGAGGGTGGAGGAGAAGGAGGAGGGAGGAGGGAGCGATTACTTGACTTTTGGGAAAAAAACAAAAGAAAACTCCAGATAAGGGATTAAGAAGGGGAAATTAATAAATTTGTGTCACATATAAAACAGTCCTGCATCGCTTTGCATCGCTTTGAATGAGAACATGCGATGCTCGCTGCTGGCTGCGCTGGGACAGGTGGGGGCGTGGGTTAGGGTCCAAAACTCCGCCCCTTCTGTTCTCTGATTGGTCCGAACAAAAATCTACCGGAGAAATTGTTGTTAATGGGAGAAGTCCCAGACTGTGCAGTGAAGGGAAATGAGAATTGAGCGGAGCTGTGCAGGAAGGCGAGGGCCAGGCTATGAACAAAGGTGCATGTAGATGTGTTTGTGCAGTGCTGATGATCTCTGTGGTGACTTGGTGCTATATACATAGTCTTAATTGAATTGAATTGAAAGGATTTTTGTTTAGGATGTATTGGACAAGCATAGTTATGAAATGGAAGAATTTGAAAATTTGGTGTATAGCGAGTAGTGGTTACATCTAATCACACTGCCTCAACCTTTACAAAGTCCCAGGTCATGGATAATGGAGACCACAGAGTGATCCTCACTGATAGTGGTGAGTCAAAAGAAATATTCTAAAAAATAATAATAATTAAGGACGTTGTTTATAATAGAAGATTTTACGATGCTCAGTAGGATATAGGGAATTTGGCTTTGATCTTGGTTTTAGTGTTAAAATGAATGTTTTCACATTTTATGTAATTGAGAGGTTTTCTTTTAAAAGTCCGTTGTGCAAACCTGGACACGGGATGGCTCTGTTGAAGGAGGTCCCAAAATAGAACTTGTTAACAGATGATTATTTCTGAACCTGGCTTTTAATATTTACATTATATTTCTATTTTTCTAGCGCTGAAAAGCGTGAGAAGACAGTTTGTGGAAAAAAGGGGGTGAGTCTTTGAACAGAACACATAATTTGTACAGACAACCTCCACTAAGCTGCCAAAAATACATACAGCATATGTGTTTTGCATCACTGCGACTGTGGTTATCGGTTTGATCAAATTGGATTTGATGTGTAAAGTTGACACTAAAACTGGCACTGTGATTTTCTAAGAACACCACTAATTGCAGCCCGTTTAAAAGTAGAGCATGATTTCTACACCCTCACCAGCAACCTTGGCTCGTTTCAAGACTTCTGGGGTATTAAACAGGTTTTGTGTTCCTTGAGGGAGGATGGGTTTTTAATTCTTACCTTTTAATATTATGGAGAGAGTAAAAAAACAAACAAAAAATATAACTAAATAACATATGTAAATAATTTTTTTATGAATTAATGCCCATCATAT
>JBBPBX010098309.1:0-12714 GCA_038048925.1 Garcialebias charrua
ATATGTTCTGCTAAAGGTTTCTTCCTATAATCTGAGATGGACTTGCTACCTGTCCAGGGTGTACCCCGCCCCTCGCACAGTAATTGCTGGACATGGGCACCTGCGACCCCCGTGACACCAGTGTCTGGGGTGTCATTTAGTTGACTTGTGAAAAAAGCAACACATTCAAAGCAAATTGTTGCTAGAGTTTTTCCAGTAGATGGAGACAAAGTATACACCAGGAAATCCTACAAGTTGTGAGTCTATCACTGCAGCCTTAAAATGAAGACACACGATGAAGTTTTAAGCTTGTGCCTCTGTATGTGTGCGTGTGTGAGTGTGTTTATGTTTGGGTGCTTGTGAATGGGGTAGTGGAGTGAAAGTCTTGCAAATAACTTTTTTGAGTAAACTATGTCTCTTGGCTAAATATTTTATGAGCCACTTGTCAGATTATAATTAATCTTTCAGGTAAAAATATTGAACGTTATGTCTACAAATGATTACCTTTTGATGCCATTCATATTGGAAAAAGTCTATCACAGCCAAGTGAACATAGAAAATCCAATAACTGTAACAATTCAGTCAATTTCATTGAAATTGTGCTTAGTTTTGGTGTTCATGTGAGGAAAATAAGTATTTGAACATCCTGCAACTTTGCAAGTTCTCCCACTTAGAGATCATGGAGGGGTCTGAAATATTCATCTTAGGTGCATGTCCACTGTGAGAGACATAATCTAAATAAAAAAAAAGGAAAAATAAATCTGGAAATCACATTGCTTTCGACACCATTGACCATGAAATCCTCATTGCTAGGTTAGAGCAGTGGGTGGGCATCACAGGGTCAGCCCTCAATTGGTTCAGATCCTACCTCACTGACAGATCCTTTTGTGTTTCCATCAACGATTTTTGTTCTGCAGCGGCAGCACTTAACTATGGGTTCCGCAGGGGTCCATCCTGGGTCCCCTCCTATTCTCCTTATACCTGCTGCCACTTGGTGCTATTTTCCGGAAACACATCATACATTTCCACTTCTACGCTGATTACTGTCAAACTTACTTCCCCCTAAGACACAATGGTACATGCTCTATTCAACCTCTGCTCGACTGCCTGGCTGACATCAAGGACTGGATGGCTTTAAATTTCTTAAGTTTCAATGAAAATAAATCTGAAGTCATGCTGTTCCCTCCCAACGACACAATCACGAACCACTACATCAACCTTTCAGCTCTAGCCCTGTTTGAAAAACAAAAAGTCACAAATCTGGGAGTGATAAAGGATCCTTCCATGAAACTCAACAGTCATGTAAACATAATACTGTAGTTAAATCCTATTTTTTCAAGCTGAGGCGACTGTCTAAGCTGAAGCCCATATTATCCAAAAACAACCTGGAGACAGTAATTCACACATTTATTACATCTAGGCTTGATTACTGCAATTCACTTCTGCTTGGTATCAGTCAGACCACCATTGCACGATTACAACTGGTTCAGAATGCAGCAGCCCGATTTTTAACCAGTACAGGCAAAAGAGAGCACATTACACCAGTCTTGGCCTCCCTGCACTGGCTACCTGTTCATCTCTGAATCCAGTTCAACATTCTACTGTATGTCTACAAATCGCTGAACAGTCTCGCCCCCGCCTATCTCTCTGATTTTCTACAGCTGTTTGTCCCACCACGTGGTCTGAGGTCAGCGGACAAGTAACTTGTCTGCTAACAGTTCCAGGAACTCATCTTAAGCACAGAGTTGACAGGGCCTTCTCTATAGCAGGCCCAAGACTCTGGAATTAGTTACCTCTGCTCATCAGACAGGCCCCCTCCCTCTCGGTTTTCAAATCCTGTTTAAAGACTCACTACTATTCTATTGATTTCAACACCAGATGATCTGTGTTTGGTCGTTATATTTGTTATCTGCGATGATTTTATGTCTATATTCTGTTTATTTTTTTGTAATTCATTTTGTATGTTGCCTATGGATTGCCTGTTGTTTGTTTGTTTGTTTGTTTGTTTGTTTGTTTGTTTGTTTGTTTGTTTGTACAGCACTTTGGTTGGCCTTGTTGCTGCTTTAAGTGCTCTATAAATAAAATGGCATGGTGTGGTATGGTATTGTATGATTTTTTTAAAATAATTTATTTGTGTGTTACTGCTACAAATAAGTATTTGAACACCTACCAATCAGCAACAATACTGGCCCTCAAAGACCTGTTAGTCCACCTCTAAAATGTCCACCTCCACTCCAATTATTATTCTAAATTAGAAGCACCTGTTTGAGGTTGTTAGCTATATAAAGACACATGTCCACCCCACACAATCAGTAAGACTCCAACTACTTACATGGCTAAGACCAATGAGCTGTCCAAAGACACCAGAGTCAAAGTTGTAGACCTCCACAAGGCTGGAAAGGACTACGGGGCAATTGCCAAGCAGCTTGGTGAAAAAAGATCAACTGTTAGAGCAATTGTTAGAAATAGGAAGAAGCTAAACATGACTGTCAGTCTCCCTCGGACTGGGGCTCCATGCAAGATCTCACCTCGTGGTGTATCAATGATCCTAAGAAAGGTGAGGAATTAGCCCAGAACTACACGGGAGGAGCTGGTCAATGACCTGAAGAGAGCTGGCACCACTGTTTCAAAGGTTACTGTGGGTAATACACTAAGACGTCATAGTTTAAAATCATGCATGGCATGGAAGGTTCCCCTGCTTAAATCAGCACATGTCCAGGTCCGTCTTAAGTTTGTCCATGACCATTTGGATGATCCAGAGGAGTCATGGGAGAAAGTTATGTGGTCAGATGAGACCAAAATAAAACTTTTTGGTCTTAATTCCAATTGCTGTGTTTGGTTGACGAAGAATGAGGATTACCATCCCAAAAACACCATCCCCACTGTGAAGCATGGGGGTGGAAGCATCATGCTTTGGGGGTGTTTTTCTGCACATGGGACCGGACGACTGCACTGTATTAAGGAGAGGATGACTGGGGCCATGTATTGTGAGATTTTGGGGAACATCCTCCTTCCCTCTGTTAGAGCATTGAAGATGGGTCGTGGCTGGGTCTTCTAACATGACAATGACCCGAATCCAACAGCCAAGAGAAACTGTGAGTGGCTCCTTAAGAAGCATATCAGATAACAGTCTGTACGAACAGTTTCAGTCTGGTTTCCGCCCCGGTCATAGCACAGAATCTGCTCTCCTCAGAATCACCAACTCTCTTCTCAGGGCGGCTGATTCTGGTTTACTTTCCCTCCTAATCCTCCTCGATCTCAGTGCGGCTTTTGATACCATCTCCCACAACATCCTCCTCCATAGGCTTTCGTCCATTGGCATCACCCACACACCCCTCGCTTGGTTTCAGTCCTATATCTCTGGCCACACCCAGTTCATCCAACTAAAATCATTCAGATCCCATTGCTCTCCTGTGACTTCAGGTGTGCCCCAAGCAGTGTTGGGTGTAACGCGTTACTTAGTAACGCGTTACAGTAATGCCATTACATTTTTCAGTAACGTAGTAGTGTAACGCACTACTTTGAAAATGCCTGTAATATATTACAGTTACTAACAAAACCTTACATTCGTTACTTGCGTTACAATCAGGACCTTTCGGAGAATAGTTTTATTTATTTATTTTACCTTTCGGAGAATAGTTGTGGGACGAGGACGACGGAGCAGACCATAGACATTATATATAGATATTGTAATGACGCCAACACTGCAGACGGAGTCCAGCCAAACGGGGTTTATTCAGAAACAGGGACGAGCTGCTATTACCGAGGCTGCAGCTCACGCCTCAAAAGAAAACGCGGTACACACGCGAGCGAACACACTGCTAGCTGCCTGCTAAGTGCTAACAACAACACACCGCTTCTTCTTCGTCTCTCTTTTTCCGGTCCCTCCTCCCTGCTCCTACCCCTCTCCTGCCCCCACGACCAGTCCAACACATGAGGGCGGGGGACAACAGAATCACAACAGCTCAACAGAACACAGTACAATAATAATAATAATAATAATGAATTCAATTTATAATGCACTTTTCATTAATAAAAATCTCAAAGTGCTACAACTGAACAAATACACAGAAACACTTGGACCCAAAGCAGTATGGAGGACCAAACTGACATAATAATAAATAAAAGAATAAATATATATCCGACATAAAACAATAAATATATAAATCAAAGTAGAAATATATATCCTAAATAATAATAAATAAAAGAATAAATATATAAATCAAAGTAGAAATATATATTTTAATGAGAAATAAAAGCACAAATATATATATTCTTTTTTATATCTCCTTACACATGAGAAATAAAAGCATAAATATATATATTCTTTTTTATATCTCCTTACACATGAGTTCCCGTCAATAACAATCTCAGGTATTAGAGTAATCCGAAAGTAATGTAACTAAGTTACTTTCAGAACTGAGTAACTAAGTAGTGTAATATGTTACTTTTTTTAAAGTAACTAGTAATGTGTAACTAATTAATTATTTTGAGTAACTACCCCAACACTGCCTGTCGCCTACAGAATTCAGTACAAAACTGCTCTCATTACACATCAATGCTTACACGGAACTTCACCAGATTATCTAAAGGACATTCTTATTCCATACTCATCCACCCGATCTCTGCGGTCACAGAACAGTAATCTCCTTCACATTCCGAGAACCAAATTAAGGACCATGGGAGACCGGGCTTTCAGTGTGGCTGCCCCCACCTGTGGAACTCTCTTCCTGACTGCCTGAGAGCCCCACAGTCACTGGTTGACTTTAAGAGCGGCTTGAAGACCTTTCTTTTCAACCGAGCATACTCTGCCTCCTCATGATTCTACCTTTGATCTTAGTTGATACTGTTATTGATTTTACTTGTTTTATTACTTGTTTTATTGACGTTTAAATTCTGTGCACTTT
This sequence comes from Garcialebias charrua, assembly GCA_038048925.1. NCBI lineage: Eukaryota > Metazoa > Chordata > Actinopteri > Cyprinodontiformes > Rivulidae > Garcialebias > Garcialebias charrua. The sequence goes on from JBBPBX010098309.1 coordinate 4,887, forward strand.
GTAGCACTTTGAGATTTTTATCAATGAAAAGTGCGTTACAAATTAAATTCATTATTATTATTATTAATTTCTCTGATCCCAAAAAAAGATAAAGACAGTACAGATCCGTCAAATTACAGGCCCATCAGTTTGCTTAACATAGATTGTAAAATATTAAAGTCCATGACCCACCATGTTTTCAAATTGCATCGCCATTAATATTTATTAGTTTATTTAAAAATAATACAGGAGCGTTTATTTATATTGTAGAGAAATAATGCAAAATGTGTTATTTCATGATTTATAGCAGATTTTAGCAGAAGCTCCGGGAAGATCTGCCCCTCTCCAAATATGGGCATTCACATCACTAAAGATTCCGCCTTGGAGTTACAGGCGGAGTTTTAATAAGCCTTCATCAACTTCCATGACCGCTGCTCTAAGAGAGGAAAAAAAAAGAGAAGCGGTTGCTCACTGATGTCTGTCATATTCTGAGCAGCATCCACGTAGACATACTAGTTTAATTCGCTTGATCGCGACAAATTCATTCATTTCCGCATCGGCTTTTTATTCTCTCCCCTGACCAGACAGGTCGGGAGTAGAAAGGCAGCCGCGGCGCGGAGCTCTGAGCGCGCGGGCTTCCCCGTGCTCTCCCGTGCTCTCCGTGCTTCCCCGTGCTCCAGCAACAAGGCTGGGACAGAACCGAGCCCCGGCACGAACTTCAAAGCTGACGCAGCGGAACGGGGAGCCAGGGAGAAGACGGGAGAAGCCGCGCGGCTCGCTCCTCTCTGGGCAGAGGAGAGGAGAGCAGCCAGCAACAGTCGCAGCGGTGTTATATCTTATTAAAAAGGTCTATAAAATAAATAAAAAATAAAAACAGACCACTGGTCCAGCTGTACACAAAAATGCACCAGGAAATATGCAGTTTTACTCTCACTCTCATAAACCTCCATGGAAACTCATCCCTTCCTTCTGGGTGGAGACGTGACAAAAGTCACTCCACACTTCGACACTTTTCGGCCGCGTTTCCGGATTCATTCGGGACTCGGTTTTTTTTTTTTTTTTTTTTAACCCTCGCCTGGCCCAAATGCAAAAATGAAAATAGACGAAATATTCTACTACAGTAATAGTTCAATATGGTGAATTGTTACTGTCATGGTGGGTGTTGTCCTTTAACTAAGGTGCTGGCCTTACGCTTGCAACAAGTCCTTCCCACCATTATACATCAAAATCAGACAGGCTTTATGAAAAACCATTCTTCTTCTGATAACATGAGAAAATTGATGCATTTGATGTGGCTGAGCCAGTCAAAAAATGAGCCAGTAGCTGCTATCTCCTTAGATGCTAAGAAAGCATTTGATAAGTTGGAATGGGACTTTCTTTTCTTGGCCTTGTCAAATTTTAGATTTGGACCACATTTTACTAAATGGGTTAAAATATTGTATAAGGAGCCAAAGGATGCAGTAATAACCAATGGCATTATTTCACCTTTCTTTGGATTATCACGTGGGACCCATCAGGGTTGATCTCTTAGCCCCTTGCTGTTTAATATCTTCATAGAAACTCTGGCAGTGGGTATTAGGGCAAATAAGGACATTAAAGGGATATTCATGGGTCAACAAGAACACAAACTGCTTCTTTACGCAGATGATATTTTAGCACTTATCACCCATCCACTTACATCCTTGCCACATCTGATGGACACCATACAGTCTTATTCAGAGGTGTCGGGATACATAGTAAATTGGACTAAGTCAGAGGCCATGCCATTATCTGCTTTATCTCATTCACATATGGTAGAAAACTTTAAATTTAAGTGTACACCTAAAGGTATGAAATATCTGGGTATTAGACTTAGTCGGGATTTGGAAGAATTACCTTTACTAAATTTTAATCCGGTGTTGTCAAAAATTAAAACAAATTTTGAAAAGTGGGAAAAGATCAAATTAACTTTGTGGGGTAAGATTAATATCATTAAAATGATCACCACCCCTCAGTTTAATTATCTGCTAATGATGTTGCCCATTACAATTCCGTCAGACATCTTTAAGGCCCTGTTTACATGGCGCGTATTTTGAGTGAAACGGCTCCTTTCTCTCTGCGTCTTTGCTTATCGTTGACACGACACCACTGGCCCCCCTCTTTGCATCCGATGGTTTTCTGATCCACCTCTCAAGGTGGATCTTTTTCGCTGACCCCCCGCTGATAATGTAAACATCTCCTGCTGATCTTTTGTTTGAACACATGTGCGCAGCACGCACGCGCGAACGGTGGGCAGGCGGACATATCACGTGTCACGCTGCAAAATATGTGCTAAATAAATTATTACAGTTTAACAATAATAAACAGTATTTACGTTAGCATGGGAGATATATAGTAATCTGAGCTATCTATCTGGACTCGTTACGTTTTTTAAACAATGCGTAACGTGCTGTGAAAATGAAGACACCAGGTTTATTTATTTATTTATTTATTCAACACCACAAACTGTATATCACACACACGCTTAGAATTAAACTGAACACTATTAAAACACGTTAACTGAACTGTAAATACGTTAATGAACTGGACTCTTGCTGTGTTTTCATCTGGACCCCATCAGAACCGGTCCGCCTGTTGGAACGACAGCTTCTCTACCTGGCAGAAAAATAAATAAATAAATAAAAACGCTGTTGTTGTGTGATCAAAGTAAACACAAGCAAACATTATATTAAGAACATTGTTTACCTGCTGTAAGTCATGTTTTTCACGGAGTAAAGTCCGACATCATCCTCATCGTCACTCGGTTCTGGTCCACAGTCCACTCAGCAACTGGTGTGCAGCTTGTTAGATGAAGCGGGTCCCACTTGGCGTCAAATCTGTCGACTCTTATCCAAAATCAGCTTTAACTTGTTGTTAAGTTGTTGTTAGCTCAACGTTTAGCCCAGAAGAACGCAGCAGTCTGCCAGCAGAGTGAGGCAGCACGCATGCGCAGTGGGTGAAGGTTCAGCAGCACGCATGCGCAGTGGGTGAAGGTTCAAAAATTCACAGCGCCAACTAATGACCCGGCATGGTAACTACAGTGGATTCATGAGGGGAGGAGGGGGGCATGAGGGAGGGGGGAGATTCGAGCGGATCCGTGTCAACGCAAAACTTTTCATCTAATTAACATACCCAAAACCTCCGTTTCCCCCCACAGTGTCTGTGTAAACAGGGCCTAAAAGGTATGAAAACTTGATTAAACTTTTCTTGTGGGGAGGTAAAAGAGCAAGAATAAAACTAGATAAATTATATGCCCCTAGAGAAAAGGGTGGTCTAGGACTCCCAGATTCAAAGCTTTACTATTTATCATTTTAAATGGTTAAATTAGTTAAACACTAGGAGGAATCTATGAACGGGCAGGAATGGATAAGCCTTGAAACTGATGTTTGTTCACCGTTCCACCCAAGACACAAACTGTCTCAAAAGACTGACACAACAAATCCGGTTCTTATTCACTCTAGTAAGGTTTGGTCAAAAGTCCATAGAATGCTAGAGCTTCCACAACAGGTACAGGCATATGCATCTCTCTGGAATAATCCTGCCATATGTATTGGTAAACAACCTGTGTTTTGGGGGCAGTGGCATTCACGTGGCATACACACCATCGGTGATCTGTATAAAGATGGACAATTTATGTCCCATGAGGATTTAACTCGTACATTTGAATTGGAAGGCAGAGCAAACCTATGGAAATATTTACAGATGAGACACTGTGTGACCTCCAAAATCAAAGACAGTGTGGAAAATAAGATTTTAGATTTTATTAGGTTGCCACGTGATCGCCACACGACCTCTCATAAGATTTTAGATTTTATTAGGTTGCCACGTGATCGCCACACGACCTCTCAGTTTTATAAACTGTTAAATTGTAGTTTGAGTGGTGAATCGTTAAATATCAAACTTATTTGGCAAAAGAGATTTGAAAATCGAGTACACAAAGGAAGAACGGCTGGAGGTTCTATCAGGGAGCGGTAAATATGTGAAAGAAGCCCGAAATAAATTCATACAGTATAAAGTGTTGCATAGATATTATCATACTCCTACCAGATTGCACAGAATGAAACTAATGACGGACAATTTGTGTTGGAAATGTAAAAAAGAGGTGGGGACATATTTACACTGTTTTTGGGAATGTCCTCTGATTACACCTTTTTGGATTGAAGTCTTGAAGGTTCTGAGTGCCTGGTTTGGCTCAGAAGTCCCCCGGACCCCAGGACTGTGTTTACTGGGAGATAGATCTCAAATGCCGGACATTTCCAAAGAAGCCCTTTCAGTTATTATGGTTGGTCTTGTGACAGCATCCAGGATCATCTTAAAACATTGGAAGACCATAAAGCGTCCTGAAATCAATGATTGGATTAAATCAATGACCGACGCAGCTTTTTATGAGGTCATGCTCAGTAATTTGAAAGGGAGCAGATACAAAGATTGGGACAGTTTTTGGGACTTGGGATTCATCCGGAGTTCCTTAAGGCTTTTTTCAAATGTTTTTTATGTTTGTTATTTTGTGTACATGTTCAAAAAATTAATAAAACACTTTAATTACAAAAAATATCTTCCCAGAGTTCCCAGAAAAATCAGAATGAAAACAGCCCAATTGGCAGTAAACCGCTCAAATAGATTATATGCCACGGGCTTCCGTTCCAGCACTCCCGCAGTCATTACCCAGACGGCGCACTTCCGGTTAGCGGGAAAGACACAAACATAAATTACTAAATACAATTAATAAAACATCTGCATACACACCAATAATAACTCCATACACATATAAACCCATATAAAATTATGGCGACGTTCCCCCTACGGATAGTCGCGATAAATTTTCGCCAAAACCCCCCCTCGGAACAGCTGTCCCCACCGGTGGGCGGACATAATGGAACTCACTTGTAGTGCCGATAGCGTGCAGCCGCTTCCCGTTATGGGTCGTTGTCATGGTCTGCTACTGGGAGCTAACGCTAACAACAACGGCGGTGGATGGGAACCGGAAGTGGCGGATGTGGGTTGCATTTTACCGGAAGTACGTCATGACCCCCCGTGGCATATAATCTATTGGCAACACGAGGACACGTGCGAGGTAAGGGGGTGGGTGCCGCATGACAGCGGTAGCAAAAACATATATTAGCAAGGAGTCAGGTTGTCGCTTGGATTTGAATCAATATGTTTTGCATTCAATAAAAACAAGGATGTTGAAAAATAAACTGGACAATATTCTGGCAAGATAGTCTTGACTGGTCTTGAAATAAAATCCTGAGTCCCCAATATCCGAGACTGAGACAAGACTGAGACCAAATGCGGTCGAGACCGTCAAAAAGATGTCTCGAGACCAAGACCGGTCTCGAGTACCACAACACTACTGCTGACCTCAACTCGGGACATCGTGGATCGGTGGGCAGAGAACTTTGAATTTCAGTCCCACCAGCATTTCTTCCACTGAAGAAGTGGAGTGTAGCATATATGATGTAAATGCTAAAGATCAGAAAGTGGTGATCACTCAAAAGTATTAGTAGCAGGCCAGTTATCAGAAGGTTCTAATGTTCGCCTCATGAAGGGTCATGGTTGCATTTGTATTTAAGAACACAAGGACAGAAAATCAGTGCATAAGGTGCTTTGTATTAAATATGACACAGTATTTACAATATGTACAAAAACAAAACAAAAACAACTGTCATCAATGTCATCAATCCATTCAGTGTACCAATAAACAAATATTTCAATAGATGAACAGATCTCCCAAATTATCCAGACTAAATCCAAATCAGAATCAGAATCAGAATCAGGTTTATTGGCCAAGTATGTTGACACACACAAGGAATTTGTTTCCGGCTGTTCGTGTCTCTCTAGAAAATGTCTCTCTAAAAATGCTAAAAACTATACAGATACTTTACATAAAAAAAAAAACGTACAAATAATACACAAAATACATAAGGATTCACATCACATGGGGGTTGTGAATGGGTTGGGAGTCACGCTGATGGATGTCTGATGATCAGCTGTTGACGATGGTGATGGCCTGGGGGAAGAAACTGTTCTTGTGTCTGACAGTCTTAGTGGACAGAGATCTGTAACGTCTGCCAGACGGGAGAAGTTGGAACATGTTGTGACCCGGGTGTGTGGAGTCTGTGATGATTTTTCCAGCCCGTTTCCTGGTTCTTGCGTGGTACAAGTCCTGAATGGAGGGCAGTGAAGCCCCAATGACTTTCTCAGCTGTCCTCACTGTTCGCTGCAGCCTGTTCCTGTCCTGCCTTGTGGCTGCTCCAAACCAGACTGTGATGGATGTACACAGGATGGACTCAATGACTGCAGTGTAGAACTGGATCAGCAGCTCCTGAGGCAGGTCCAGCTTCCTCAACTGGCGTAGGAAGTACAGTCTCTGCTGGGCCTTTTTGAGGATGGAGGTGATGTTGTGCTCCCACTTCAGGTCATGTGAGATGGTGGTTCCCAGGAACCTGAAGGACTCTACCGTAGACACGGGGCTGTTGAAGATTTTGAGGGGCAGCAGTTCTGGGGGGTGTCTCCTGAAGTCCACTCTCATCTCTACTGTCTTCAGTGTGTTCAGCTCCAGTTTGTTCAGGCTGCACCAGGACATCAGTTGTTCCACCTCCTGTCGGTACGCAGACTCGTCGTCATCACTGATAAGTCCAATGACTGTAGTGTCATCTGCGAACTTCAGGAGTTTAACAGACGGGTCATTAGAGGTGCAGTCATTGGTGTATAGAGAGAAGAGCAGTGGAGAGAGCACACAACCCTGAGGGGCACCAATGCTGATGGACTGTGAGGAGGACATGATTTTCCCCAACTGCACCTGCTGCGTCCTACCTGTTAGGAAGCTGGTGATCCACTGACACATGGCAGGAGAAACAGTGAGCTGGGAGAGTTTGGTGGAGAGAATGTCTGGGACAATAGTGTTAAATGCTGAACTAAAATCAAGAAACAGGATTCTTGCATAAGTCCCCGGGTGGTCTAGATGTTGCAGGATGAAATGCAGTCCCATGTTGACTGCATCATCCACTGACCTATTTGCCCGGTAGGCAAACTGCAGGGGGTCTAGCAGATGTCCAGTGATGTCCTTCAGGTGGGTCAGGACCAGCCGTTCAAAGGACTTCATGACCACAGATGTTAGGGCGATGGGCCTGTAGTCATTTAGTCCTGTGATGGAGGTTTTCTTGGGGACTGGAATGATGGTGGAGCGTTTGAAGCAGGAAGGGACTTCACACAGCTCCAGAGATTTGTTAAATATATTTGTGAAGATTGGAGCCAGTTGTTCAGCACAGATCTTAAGGCAGGAAGGTGAGACACCATCTGGTCCAGGTGCTTTTCTGATCTTTTGTTTCTGGAACAATCGGCTCACATCAGCTTCACATATCTGGAGTGCAACTTGAGTGGTGGGGGGAGGGAGAGACAGAGGGGGTGTTGATGGAGGAGTGATGTTAGATGCTGCTGTGGGTTGAGGAGGTGTGACTGTTTTCTTCTCAAATCTACAATAGAAGCTGTTCAGGTCGTCAGCAAGGGCTTTGTTAGCCTCTGCAGCGGGGGATGGTCGTCTGTAGTTTGTGATCTGCTGGAGGCCTCGCCACACTGAACCAGGGTCGTTGGCTGAGAGCTGACTTCTCATCTTTTCAGAGTAGCATTTTTTAGCCACTCTGATCTCCCTGGTCAATGCGTTCCTGGTCTTTTTGTACAGAGCTCTGTCCTGGCTCCTGTAGGCCTCTGCTTTAGCCTGACGAAGCTGGCTGAGCTTGTTTGTGAACCATGGCTTGTTATTGCCGAATGAGCGGTAGGTTTTTGTTGGAACACAGAGATCTTCACAAAAACTAATGTAGGATGTGACAGA
>JBBPBX010098310.1:0-12714 GCA_038048925.1 Garcialebias charrua
TATATATATATATATATACATAAATTAATGAATGAATAAATTAATGAATGAATTAAACCAATTAAATAAAATCCAGGCAAGGCTAGAAGAACTGGAGCACCACTTAAAACTTTTGTTTCACACACACACAGTTTTGAATTGTTGTAGGTTAAATCTTATTGGTGCATCTACACCTTCATCAAATAGCAAACCGCAAATATATTAACCATCAAAATACAAAATAGTCAAGCTCAGGCCTACATATGAGAGTTAAAAAGTGATCTGAGAACTGAAGTGACCCACTCAGAAAAGTTTCTAAAAATAAACAAACAAAAAAACAACAACAACTACATTTTAAACACAGTTAAAAGTACAACAGTAAATTGTTGTATCATGTACCATCCATAGACTGGCATGAATTAACTGTGCCAACAAATTCAAAATAATAATTTTTAAATGTTATTTTTACTTCCAAACTGTCGTTGCTTTGACGATCAATGAAAAGGACAGTATTAATGAACATCGAGATCTCTTACCACTTGCACCTCTCAATTTCGGCCTCATTCGCATTTTGTGGGAATTTTGTCTTATTGTGTCAGTAACACTAAAGGAGATGGGCAGGAATGGAAAGCAGATAAGACAGAGAGAGAGAGATTCAGAATAAGGAACCCGGAAAGTGCCAGGAAGAGAAAGGGGTTTAAGTACAGTGATAGTACAAGTACTGTAATCTTAAAATCCTATTAATAATAATAATAATTTGTCACATTTGTCATCTGTGTATGTTTCCCATACTTGACAGACGAAATTGGTCTTCTGCCTTTAACCCAACCACCACCAGGTGGTGCAGCGAGCAGCGTAGTCGCGCTCGGGGAGCTGGAGAATTAGATGTGCACTCATAGACACCCCAAGGTGTGTAGTGGCCGGGGCCGGGGCGCGAACCCGCGTCCTTCGGGTCCCAAGTCAAAAGCCCTGCCACTACACCATCTTGGCCCTATTATTACTAAGTCTCATCATATTTCTTACTCATTAAGAAACTTGTGCTTTTTCTTGGTGATCTTTTAATTATTCTTCTGATGGAAATTTCACATCAGCAGAACTTACCCTAACTTTCAGTCTGTGCAGTGTTCATAGATACGTTCTAAGAGAGCCAGTAGGTTTGATAACACAAGTTAAGTTAAGACAAGCCTTTTGGCAATGATTCAGAAGTGTCTGGCTCCTCTTCAAAACAACTACAGCTGCAAGCCACAAGTAGTGAATCAAAGGAACTGATGCTGAATCAATTCACAGCAGAGACAGGAAAAGAGACAGGATCGAGTTAATTACAGAAATCTGACAGGAAACTAGTCTATGCTTTGTCAACAGTAAACTATTTAGAAATTGTACCAACATGTTACTAAAGATGTGCCCCAAAGGGGAAAAAAAAACTATTAAGTATGGTTTACAGTATGGCCTGTAAGTTAGTTCCTATTCATTCTTTATTGGAAATGTTGAGTAAACAGACTATTGTATATTAATTATGTGGCATTTTGATCTGGTTTGAAGGTTAAAACCAATAAAAAGTTGTTTTTGCTTCTTCCCTACCTTAAAAAGTGCAGAATTTTGAGCAGATAGTACTTTGTAGAAGAAAACCCAATTTTTCTGACTTGATCAAAACATGAACCTAATTTTTTATAATGCTTTGGTTGAATACTTAAGGCTGTGGAGTGTTAATTATTTTTAAATGAACATTATGAAATACCACTGAAATATCTGTTCTATGATCTAAACTAATCTGCTGCTTCAACCTGTATAATTGAAGTAATTAAGATGACTGCAGGCTTTGCATAATCAAACACCTCAGAGAATGCTGCTGCAAAAGCAGTTGTCATTAGCTTTTGTGTCGTTTCCTTGAACAGATGATTCTCAGGATTATTTAATTCTGTTCTGAGAACTGAGGCCCTGTTTACACGGACACTGTGTGGGGGAAACGGATGTTTTGGGTATGTTAATTAGGTGAAAAGTTTTGCATTGACACGGTCGAATTCTGTGGATACGACTCTCTCCCCCTCCACCCCCCGTCCTCATGATTTCATTGTAGTTACCATGCTGGGCCATTAGATGGCGCTGTGATTTTTGGAACCTTCACTACTGCGCATGCGCTGCCTGAGGTAAACAGACCAGCTGCTTTGTCTGTTTTCCTCTCTGGCTAAAATCAGCTAACTACAAGTTGTTGTCAACAAGTTAACAACAAGTTAAAGCTGGAATTTGGATAAGAGTCAACAGATTTGAGTCAGTGGGACTCTCTTCATCTAACAAGCTGCACACCACACACGCTGAGCCTGTGGACCAGAACCAGAACCGCTGAGTGGACTGTGGACCAGAACCGGACTTTCCAGCGTGATAAACAGCTGACTTACAGCAGGTAAATCAACGTTCTTAATATAATGTTTGCTTGTGTTTACTTTGATCACACAACAACTGAGTTTTTATTTATTTATTTATTTATTTCTGTCAGGTGGAGAAGCTGGAAGCGTTTATGGGACGTATTTAAAACTAAAATGGTTTAGCAGGAATGCTTTTTCATTTCAAAGTCAAGCTGCCTTTTTTGAGTCATAAATAAAATTTAAAATGAATAAACCAAACTGCATTTTCATTTTCTTCTTCGAGACTGCTCAATTTGTAACTTAATTAAAATGATAAGTAAAATAACATTTAACATTTAATTTTCAATATATGTCTAAGTAAAAAGTGGCCAAAATTCATTTTGAAATGTCAATTTTGAAAATTAAAATGAAATAGCAGAAATGCTTTTTAATTTCAAAGTCAAGCTGCCTTTTTTGAGTCAGAAATAAAATTAAGATTAAATCATTTTCATTTTCTTATTCAGCACTGTTATATCTCATTGAACTACAGAGCAAACTGCATTTTCATTTTCATCCTGCACCCCTGCGCTCAAAGTGTGACAATATTCAATCTCAAAAGCAAACCCAGAGTAATTGAGACGAAATTAAAACTAAAATGGTTTAGCAGGAATGCTTTTTCATTTCAAAGTCAAGCTGCCATTTTTTGAGTCATAAATAAAATTTAAAATGAATAAACCAAACTGCATTTTCATTTTCTTCTTCGAGACTGCTCAATTTGTAACTTAATTAAAATGATAAGTAAAATAACATTTAACATTTAATTTTCAATATATGTCTTAGTAAAAAGTGGCCAAAATTCATTTTGAAATGTCAATTTTGAAAATTAAAATGAAATAGCAGAAATGCTTTTTAATTTCAAAGTCAAGCTGCCTTTTTTGAGTCAGAAATAAAATTAAGATTAAATCATTTTCATTTTCTTATTCAGCACTGTTATATCTCATTGAACTACAGAGCAAACTGCATTTTCATTTTCATCCTGCACCCCTGCGCTCAAAGTGTGACAATATTCAATCTCAAAAGCAAACCCAGAGTAATGTGCTTGTCAGACAGCAGAGGGCGGCAGCGCTCCTGTTTCATTGTGCTGAAACCCAGAGAGTCACGTAATGCGCTTGTCAGACAGCAGAGGGCGCAGCACTCCTTTTGCATTGTGCTGAGTTTTAGTCAGGGGAAACAGTTGTCCCGTGAAGACTTGATGCCATGTGAAGATGGGATGTATTTTGTCAATACGCATGCGCGAGCATGCGCAGTGTCAATAAGCCAATTGCGTCATCATGGAGCCGTGGGATCATCGTACGCTGCAAGTTACGAGCAAAATATAAGTCTGTGAATTGTTTTGTGCACAGTATACATGGTGTTATTGTGTATTTACATAATTTAAAGTGTCCAGTGCATTTTCTGAACCGTTTAAAGTGTGCAGCAGTGCATTTTCTGAACCTTCGTACGTAAATTGTTTTGTTGAAGTTTTGTGTGTAACATGTGTGTGTGTGTGACTTCGGAGTGAAAACTACGTTTGTTTATTTAAAGTGTGCAGTGCATTTTCTGAACCGTTTAAAGTGGGCAGCAAAAGTGTGCAGCAGTGCATTTTCTGAAATTGTTTTGTTGACACTTTGTGTGTAACATGTACGCGACTTCGGAGTGAAAACTACGTTAGTTTATGTGCGACCAGTGCAAGTCCGAACCTTGTGAATTTATAAAGACAATATAATCATAATCGACCTGTTCAGATTACTTTTACTAGCATATTTAGTTTTATACCAGCACATTACGATGAAGCGATGAATAACCTGAGAACAGCCTGAAAAGCTCTGAGGTTTAGTATCTACAGTACTAACGTTGGGCACGTTTTATTAAAAGAGGTGGGACACAATCTTATTTATCTTAAATTAGCACAGACAGAGCGTGGCCAAAGCCTTAAGTTTCAACATCAGGTGAAACACAAGGAGGAATAAATGTTGATAATTGCTTTATTTTTATTAGTCACTACAGGTGTAATACAAGCAGGTCATGCAGGCACACTGCTGCAATACTGTGGAATAAATGCTGATAATTGCTTTATTTTTATTAATTACTTTAATTGTGTTTTGCAATGATAGTGTGCACCTTCTGTTTTTAGTTTGTAGTAAGCCTGGATGGAATTTTGGACTCTGTGCAGCTCCTAGAGATTAAATGTCCTCTAAATAGCTCCATGTCATTTGCACAGTTTCGTGTTGGCCAAATTGTGACATCAGATGCTTAGGAGATGACAAGGACCTTCTTACCAATGGGCAAAGTGGATTCTATGTCCAGGTGAGTAAATGTTGCAATTTTCAGTATATGTACTTATGTGACAGGTATTTGTAAACCTTCATTAAAACATATTGTACATTTATTCTTCCAGGTTCATTCAGCAGACAATGACATGCCTGGAGCTGCAGAGCTGCTCATCTGGACACCAACAGAACATCTGGAGTTTAACTTTTTTTTTGACAAAGATTTTACAGAAAAACAGATGAAACACCTCCATAACTTTTACTTCTCAAACATGCTTACAACAACACATCAAGAACTCTGTATGAAGCTGCTTTGGAGAAAATACCAGTCTTAATTGTTGTTTATATTAGTTTTTATTTTTATTAAAAAAATTAAACTCCAAGGCATAATATCACATTCAGACATATTAACTCCATCCATCCATCCATCTTCTTCCTCGTGGTTTTACGTCATGTCACAGGGGCAGCAGCTTTGAGCAGGGAGTGTCCAGACATCTCTTTCCAGAGCAACTTCTTCCATCTCTTCTGGGTGGACTCTTACAGACTTCCCAGACCACTCCAGCATGTCCTGGGTCTTCCCTGGGGTCTCCTCCCAGTGTACATGTTAACATACAATAAAATGTACAGACAACAATAAACTAATTATTTTGCGACTAACATATTTGTTTATGTGTTGCTTTGTATGTAATTTTTTCAATAGCAAATTAAATGTTGAAGCTATAAAAAATTAGCTTTTTACAAGTTTATATTTGATGCTATTCAGTTGTACTTCCATTGTCTTCACAAAACGATCAATGAAAGTAACGTGAAAGCTTGTTAAAGTGTAATAACAAATAGTTTTTCAGTTTTCACTTTTTGACGTGATGTTTTCAACAGCTGTACTACATCATCCATTACAAAGTGTTCTGTCTTACTTTCGACAAAGTAAGTCAATACAACTTGATCTACAACAGGCAGACAATGAAACAGGAGCAAATTGTTGTAAACAGGAAACAACTTACACATTTGATGGAGGACATTTTTCAGTAGTTGTGTTCTTCCATCCCTGGATGTGACCACTGACATCAGGCATCACAGGACCACGTTGATGTTGAGCACAGCAACTCTAATGGAACTGTTACCATTGGTGTATATAGTTTTAACAGCTTGACATAAAAAAAGACCAATTCCAAAATTGCTCTATTGACTGAAGTACTAAATTATGGTGTGTGGTGTCAAATGCTTTATAAACATCCTGGAAGAAGATACAACTTTCATCATAAATGTAGCTTGCTGTACTGTGCAATATAATAATAATAATAATAAGCATTAGTGTTTTGATTCTAGTGCCTCCACACATGTATTAAATTAAAAATTAGCATGAATTTTCACGTTTTAATTAACTGCAGTCCATGTTGTGATCAAGTACCATGTTTTACTCTCTGCTTACAGAGATTAAAACATTAAAATGGTTTACCACATTTGGAGATACTAAATTAAAAAAAGGGAGTGCTAACCTAACAATTTGTTTCAGCCATCTCTACCATTTGGCTGAAGTTTGTGGGACAAATTAATCCACTGGATGGCACTGTGACAGGTGGAGGTGTCATACAGCTGTCATCCAGCTAGTGAAGATGTCATACAGTGGTTACCCAGCTAGTGAAGATGTCATACAGCTGCTACCCAGCTAGTGAAGATGTCATACAGCTGCTACCCAGCTAGTGAAGATGTCATACAGCTGTCACCCAGCTAGTGAAGATGTCATACAGCTGTTACCCAGCTAGTGAAGATGTCATACAGCTGCCACCCAGCTAGTGAAGATGTCATACAGCTGTTACCCAGCTAGTGAAGATGTCATACAGCTGTCACCCAGCTAGTGAAGATGTCATACAGCTGTTAACCAGCTAGTGAAGATGTCATACAGCTGTCATCCAGCTAGTGAAGATGTCATACAGCTGTTACCCAGCTAGTGAAGATGTCATACAGCTGCTACCCAGCTAGTGAAGATGTCATACAGCTGCTACCCAGCTAGTGAAGATGTCATACAGCTGTCATCCAGCTAGTGAAGATGTCATACAGCTGTCATCCAGCTAGTGAAGATGTCATACAGTGGTTAACCAGCTAATGAAGATGTCATACAGCTGCTACCCAGCTAGTGAAGATGTCATACAGCTGTTACCCAGCTAGTGAAGATGTCATACAGCTGTTACCCAGCTAGTGAAGATGTCATACAGCTGTTACCCAGCTAGTGAAGATGTCATACAGCTGTCATCCAGCTAGTGAAGATGTCATACAGTGGTTACCCAGCTAGTGAAGATGTCATACAGCTGCTACCCAGCTAGTGAAGATGTCATACAGCTGCTACCCAGCTAGTGAAGATGTCATACAGCTGTCATCCAGCTAGTGAAGATGTCATACAGCTGTCATCCAGCTAGTGAAGATGTCATACAGTGGTTAACCAGCTAATGAAGATGTCATACAGCTGCTACCCAGCTAGTGAAGATGTCATACAGCTGTTACCCAGCTAGTGAAGGTGTCATACAGCTGTTACCCAGCTAGTGAAGATGTCATACAGCTGTTAACCAGCTAGTGAAGATGTCATACAGCTGTTAACCAGCTAGTGAAGATGTCATACAGCTGTCATCCTGCTAGTGAAGATGTCATACAGCTGTCATCCTGCTAGTGAAGATGTCATACAGTGGTTAACCAGCTAATGAAGATGTCATACAGCTGCTACCCAGCTAGTGAAGATGTCATACAGCTGTCATCCAGCTAGTGAAGATGTCATACAGCTGCTACCCAGCTAGTGAAGATGTCATACAGCTGTCATCCAGCTAGTGAAGGTGTCATACAGCTGTCATCCAGCTAGTGAAGATGTCATACAGTGGTTAACCAGCTAATGAAGATGTCATACAGCTGCTACCCAGCTAGTGAAGATGTCATACAGCTGTCATCCAGCTAGTGAAGGTGTCATACAGTGGTTAACCAGCTAGTGAAGATGTCATACAGCTGTTAACCAGCTAGTGGAGGTGTCATAATAAACTGCTAGTTTCTCTGACTGCTCTGAAAACACATCTCTTTAGACTCGCTTATCCTTAACTCTCCTAAATGTATTTTACATTATTTTGTATTTTATATTTTTTCATTATTCTATATTTCAATTTGTTCCTACTGATGTGTCAACTGTGTTTGTTTTGTTTCTTTAGTTTCTTTTTCAGCTGTTAAACTGAAGAATATACAGATTTCACAGCGGATAGGTGCAGCCGTGGGTTTGTGCTATGCGTATGGCATCTTCACGATACATCCAATCTTCACAGCTATATCCATGCGTTTGTGCTACGCGTATGGCATCTTCATGATACATCCAATCTTCACAGAACACCCCTGACTAAAACTCAGCACAATGCAAAAGGAGTGCTGCGCCCTCTGCTGTCTGACAAGCGCATTACGTGACTCTCTGGGTTTCAGCACAATGAAACAGGAGCGCTGCCGCCCTCTGCTGTCTGACAAGCACATTACTCTGGGTTTGCTTTTGAGATTGAATATTGTCACACTTTGAGCGCAGGGGTGCAGGATGAAAATGAAAATGCAGTTTGCTCTGTAGTTCAATGAGATATAACAGTGCTGAATAAGAAAATGAAAATGATTTAATCTTAATTTTATTTCTGACTCAAAAAAGGCAGCTTGACTTTGAAATTAAAAAGCATTTCTGCTATTTCATTTTAATTTTCAAAATTGACATTTCAAAATGAATTTTGGCCACTT
The DNA here is from genome assembly GCA_038048925.1 of Garcialebias charrua. Taxonomy (NCBI): domain Eukaryota; kingdom Metazoa; phylum Chordata; class Actinopteri; order Cyprinodontiformes; family Rivulidae; genus Garcialebias; species Garcialebias charrua. The sequence goes on from JBBPBX010098310.1 coordinate 8,375, forward strand.
TTTACTAAGACATATATTGAAAATTAAATGTTAAATGTTATTTTACTTATCATTTTAATTAAGTTACAAATTGAGCAGTCTCGAAGAAGAAAATGAAAATGCAGTTTGGTTTATTCATTTTAAATTTTATTTATGACTCAAAAAATGGCAGCTTGACTTTGAAATGAAAAAGCATTCCTGCTAAACCATTTTAGTTTTAATTTCGTCTCAATTACTCTGGGTTTGCTTTTGAGATTGAATATTGTCACACTTTGAGCGCAGGGGTGCAGGATGAAAATGAAAATGCAGTTTGCTCTGTAGTTCAATGAGATATAACAGTGCTGAATAAGAAAATGAAAATGATTTAATCTTAATTTTATTTCTGACTCAAAAAAGGCAGCTTGACTTTGAAATTAAAAAGCATTTCTGCTATTTCATTTTAATTTTCAAAATTGAGATTTCAAAATGAATTTTGGCCACTTTTTACTTAGACATATATTGAAAATTAAATGTTAAATGTTATTTTACTTATCATTTTAATTAAGTTACAAATTGAGCAGTCTCGAAGAAGAAAATGAAAATGCAGTTTGGTTTATTCATTTTAAATTTTATTTATGACTCAAAAAAGGCAGCTTGACTTTGAAATGAAAAAGCATTCCTGCTAAACCATTTTAGTTTTAAATACGTCCCATAAACGCTTCCATAGGCAGACGGTTCGGCGGTTCTGATGGGTCCAGATGAACACACAGCACGAGTCCAGTTCATTAACATAGTTACAGTTCGGTTCACGTGTTTTAATAGTGTGTTCAGTTTAATTCTCAGTGTTTGTGTTTAAACTTTGGTGCTGAATAAATAAATAAATAAATAAAAAATAAACCTGCTGTCTTCATTTTCACAGCACGTTACGCACTGTTTAAAAAATGTAACGAGTCCAGATAGATACTGTAGTTCAGATAAATTTACATCTCCCACGCCAACATAAATACTGTTTATTATTGTTAAACTGTTATATTTTGCAACGTGACACGTGAAATGTCAGACTGTCCACGCGCATGCGGGCTGCGCGCATGTGGTTGACACAAAAGCTCCACGGGAGATGTTTACATTATCAGCGGGGGGTCAGCGAAAAAGTTCCACCTTGAGAGCAGGGTCAGAAAAGTATCGGTGTCATCGAGGGGGGCCAGCAGCGTCGTGTAGGCGATAAGCAAAGTCGCAAAGAAAAAGTAGCGGTTACACTCAAAATACGCGCCGTGTAAACTGGCCCTGAGAGACCATTCTGTTTGCTGGTACAATAAAAACATTAGCACCATTCCAGCCACTGCTGGAAGATAACATTTCTTTCTAAAAAAAATAAATAATAATAATAACGTTCAGGACAAAAAATTCAATGCAACATTTTGCATATCTTTAAGCACTTACCTAACCAGCAGAAAAAAAATATCCCACTATGAACCAACCTTTGGGAAATGGAAGCCTACTGTAAATGCTCCAAGGACCTGGTAGTGATACCCACCTTTCTGTTTGTAGCTCTTGGTGATTAATTTATTTGGATAGTGCATGCATTAAGTAGAGTAACAAAATTAGTCCCCATACACCCCATGAAGTTTTATTGTAATAAATTGTATCATCCCAACAACTTAGACCCAAAATAAGAAAAAAATACCATGTGTCTGAATGATGATGAAGCCACAGAACTTGCAGACAGAAGATAAAAATATTACAGATGCAATGACTACTACTGGTACTACTACTAATATTACTACTACTACTACCACTACCACGTCTACTCCCACTACCCTACCACTACTTCTACTACTAGCCTACTACCACCACTACTACTACTACTACCACTACTACTACAACTACTACTACTACCAAAGGTGGGCACCAGACCGCAAGGGAGAGCTAAAGCGCTAATCCGCTTATAGCGGACCTAAACAATTTGTCAGCGCTATAGCGGATTGACTAACTTTTATAATTCATAAGCGGATTTGCGCTATTTTTATTTAAAATGCAGTACCGCTAATAACTAATTATCTATCAGTAAAAACGAAAAAACTTATTTACGGGCTCTTAAATCAACCGGACGACTGCTCACAGACCATATCCTGTCAGCGCCGGATGTGGTCCGTGAAAAAAAGCGGTCCCCGCCCTAAGGGGGGCTAGAGAGAGCGCTCTCTCTATAGCAGTTAGCAGCCAGTGTGTTACTCTGCAGCCTTATTGCTTGTTTTCGAAGAGTCAGACGAAGAGTTTTTAACATGGAGGGTGAACTTATGGATGTTTCTCAGCGGCCTACGCGACGCGTCAGCGCCTCATTTGCCCTGTTCAAAATGGCGACGGCCACAGAAGCAAAGGACTTTACAACAAAACACGGTAAAAACAATTATTTCTTTGCTGAGAAAAAATATATTTCTTAGCTGACTTTATAGCACAAGGTTTTTCTGAGCTTAACCGTTTCACGAAATGGTCAAATCTGCTGGATTTAAAAAAGTAGTTCGCCATTTGCCCTGTTCAAAATGGCGACGGCCACAGAAGCTAAGGACTTTACAAGAAAACACGGTAAAAACAATTATTTCTTTGCTGAGAAAAAATATATTTCTTAGCTGACTTTATAGCACAAGGTTTTTCTGAGCTTAACCGTTTCACAAAATGGTCAAATCTGCTGGATTAAAAAAAGTAGTTCGCCATTTGCACGTTAGCGCGTTAGCATAACTTCCGCTAGCTTTGCTAATACATAAGCGCTTTTGTACGGAAGCGTAGTGCTGCCACCTGGAGAAAATATTTTTTGGGGCTTATGTAGTAATAACGTGATACGTATCACGTTATTACGTGATACGTATCACGTACGTATCAAGTAATAACGTGATACGTATCACGTTATTACTTGATACGTATCACGTTATTATTACGTGATACATATCACGTAATAAGTGATACGTATCAAGTAATAACGTGATACGTATCAAGTAATAACGTGATACGTATCACGTAATAACGTGATACGTATCAAGTAATAACGTGATACATATCACGTTATTACGTGATAATATGTAGTAATAACGTGATACGTATCACGTTATTACGTGATACGTATCACGTTATTACGTGATATTATCAAGTAATAACGTGATACGTATCACGTTATTACTTGATACGTATCACGTTATTACGTGATATTATCAAGTAATAACGTGATACGTATCACGTTATTACTTGATACGTATCACGTTATTACTGCATAAGCCCCAAAAAATATTTTCTCCAGGTGGCAGCACTACGCTTCCGTACTTTTGAAATTGCGGACCTAAATAAATTAATAAGCGCTTTAGAAATAGCGGAACTAATTCTTGGATTAGCGGTGCCCAGCACTTACTACTACTACTACTACTACTACTACTACTACTACTACTACTACTACTACTACTAGGTACTACTACTACTACTACTATTACTACTGCTACTTTGCTCATGAGAGGGTTTGTTTCAATGTGTGTTTTCTGTGAACATTGAAGTTAAAGGTGCTATATGTAACTTTCTGTAGAGCGCAGCACTTAGAAATATTTTCAACAGGGAAAGCATTCTGCTCCCTCCCCCTCAGAGCCATATATGGCTCTGCTCCCCCTGGTCTGCTGAAATTCAAATTCAAGCTCTGTTTTTATTGGCTGATTCAAATTCAAGCTCTGTTTTTATTGGCTGGTTACAAACTCTGTTTTTATTGGCTGGTTAACGGCGGGTCACTTTTGCTTTTTAGAAATGCTTATTTACCACCTGGAGAAGCAAGGGGACAATATTTTTTTAAATTTGTTTTTTTCAGAGATTACTTTGTCTAACATCAGTCTGTCAGGAGATAGTGACAGAGTGAAGAAATATGTTAAAAATATATTTTTCTAGAAAAGTTACATATAGCACCTTTAAGGTGGCTGTTTTTTTTTTACCTGACAAACATGAACTGAGGACAGCTCCTTCGAGTGACACCAACCAACAATTATTCTTATTATTCTTTAAACAATAAATGGTTTCAAACTAAGAGCCTTTCAGATAAAAAAAACATTTTGATACCTCTTGCGATAATAAAGTTATAGCATTTTACCTTGAGGATAAGATTTGGTTGTCTGCTGTGTGCACATTGCATGTGCAGGTACATTTAGGGCTCATGTGTTAAACAGTGATGTATAACTTATGCCAAATTGTGTTTTCACATCATGTTCAGCATGAACCTGGCCGGTGCAAGCTTTATGGACTGAATTCAGATCCCTTACAGTCGGCAAAAAATATCAAAAACCTAATCTAGGTTAGATTAGTTTAGTTAAAAATTACTACAGTATTAAAAACCTAACAAAGAAACAACATTTGAATTTGGC
>JBBPBX010098311.1:0-12713 GCA_038048925.1 Garcialebias charrua
AAACACCTTTCACCTGTGGCAGCCAGGTAGAACTGAAAAACAATAGGAGAGAGAGAGGGCTCCCTCAAGAAAAGAGAGCCCCTAGAGGTCAGTGACCGTAACACCCTCCCCCATAAAATCCTACATTAAATAAGGACAGCCTAGAGGGCACATCTCCAAAAAGCATAGGGTACAACTGGATCAGGCCTTCCACATCCTCCTTCTCACCCCTGGGAAGATAGGACAGATATGCATCCAAAGAGTCAAGAATGACAGAGTTTGAGAGTTTACCACAGTGGTCTTCATCACACTTTTTCAAACCATCAGGGTGGACATCTCCAGACACAAGAGAGATGGATGCAGTTTTGGGAGAGTTCTCACAAGATGAGTCCTTACGTTCATCTTCTCTGGAATGAAACAACTTTAACATATTGATGTGACACAGACGTGTTTGGCGCCTCCTATCAGGGGTGTGAATAATGTAGTCTGTGTCATTGACTTTTCTTTTGACCACGTATGGGCCTGCAAAGTGTGCTGCAAGAGATGGTCCAGGTGTGGGCATCAGCATTAGTACTTTGTCACCTGGTTCGAATGACCGCTGTACAGTCTTTGTGTCATATAGCTTTTTCATTTTCCCTTGAGCAGCAGACAAAGACTTTCTTGCTATCGAACAAGCATGGTAAAGACGTTCCCGACACTGGGTGACAAACTCAAGCACATTAGATTGTGGCTTTGAGTCAGCTGACAGGAGTTGTTCTTTCAGAACCTTCAGTGGTCCTCTTACACCATGTCCAAAAACTAATTCAGCAGGGCTGAATCCAAGAGATTCCTGCTTTGCTTCTCGGGCTGCAAACAGCAAGAAAGGAAGTCCTTCATCCCAGTTTTTTCCCGTCTCAAGACAATACTTTCGCATCATGGCCTTAATAGTCTGGTGCCATCTCTCAAGTGCGCCTTGTGACTGAGGGTGATAAGGACTAGAAGTAATGTGTTTAACACCAAAAGACTGGAAAGTTTGCTGGAAAAGTTTGGACTGAAAATTACTGCCTTGATCAGTCTGTATAACTTTAGGCAGACCAAAAGTTGCAAAAAACTTCAAAAGAGCTTTTGTTATGGTAGGTGCTGTGATTCTCCTTAATGGAATAGCTTCAGGGAAGCGAGTGGCAGCACACATGATAGTTAAGAGAAACTGGTTACCAGCCTTTGTTCTGGCCAGAGGACCCACACAGTCCACCAGAACACGCTCGAAAGGTTCACCAACTGCAGGGATGGGTTTAAGGGGAACCGGTGGAACCCTTTGATTAGGTTTACCCACTATTTGGCAAACTTTACATGTCCTACAGAACCTGGCAACATCTTTCTTGAGGCCTGGCCAAAAGAAATGCTGTAGAACACGGTCATGGGTTTTAGTGATTCCCAAGTGACCAGACCATGAGTGGTCATGTGCTAGCTGCAGTATTTGTTCACGATAAACTTGAGGAATGACAATTTGATGCACTACTCCCCAATCCTCTTCACTACCTTTCTGTTGCAAGGCAGGCCTTGAAATCCATTTTCTCATGAGTAATCCATTCTTAACATAAAACGTATGAGTTTTATTACTCTTTATTGAATCACACACACCTCCAAAGCATTTAGTGAGTGTTTCATCACTTTTCTGAGCCTGGCTCAAACTCTCATGCGTTATTGATAATGGGAGAAAAACCTCTGATCTTGGGGTAAAGTCCTCCTTGAGGGGTGCCGTTCCTGAAAGGACCTCTGCTGGTAACTTGTCCTCCATCAAAGCAGAGCCAAGAACAGAGTCATCCAAATTCACTTCCTTCAGCTTACGAGCTTGGGACCTGGTAAGAACACTGACAGAAAACACATCAGGATGGGACTTCAACACCACATCTTCACCCATCATGCAACTGGGATTATCCACCACCTCAGGATTAGGAAGTACCTTGTCTCCAGCAAGATCATTTCCCATGATAAATTCAACCCCTTGCACAGGGAAGGAGTTTCTCACTGCAACTTTAAAACATCCAGAGGCCAACTTGGACTTTATGTTAACATAATGTAAAGGTACTGGTACATACGTCATTCCAATTCCTTGTACTATTGTACTTGCATTACAGGAGGAGTCAGCATTAAATGGCAGAAAACTGGACAGGATGAACGACTGAGAACCACCAGTGTCCCTCAGTATCCTCACAGGTTTCTCATCCTTAGGAAGTCCTGTTAGAGATATAAGACCATCAAAAATGAAGGGCTTAAAACAGTCATCAGCTTCAGTCATGTTTGAGAGATGTGGGGAAGATCTTGGCGTCTTAACCAGGCCAACCCCTTTAGCTGGTTTTGGTGGTTGGGGTGCCTGTTTACGTTTAAGGGCCAAACAGTCAGAAACAATATGCCCCATTTTATGACAGTAAAAACATTGTCTCTCAGATTTGGAGCTTGAAGTGTTCTTAACCTGAGACTGTAGCACATCTTTCCCCATTTTATCCCGAGGGGGTTGATCAGATTTACAAAAAACATTTTTGTGAGTAAGGGCAAATTCTTCAGCTAAGATAGCTCCCTCTTGTAAGGTGGTAGCTTTTTGCTCATTCAAGTACAAGACTGTACGATCAGGAAGGCAGTTTTTGAACTCTTCCAACAGTACCAACTCACGTAGTGAGGAAAAATCAGTGGCTTTGGTTGCCTGGCACCATCTGTCAAATAACATTGCTTTTTCTCTTGCAAATTCAACAAATGTTTGTGCACTGGTTTTTCTTAAGGCTCTGAACCGTTGTCTGTATGCCTCAGGCACTAGCTCATATGCCCTGAGTATGGCAGCTTTAACTTTGTCATACACAAGACTGTCTTCAATTGTGAGTGCTGAACATACTTCCTGTGCCTTACCAGTCAGTTTGCACTGCAACAAAAGGGGCCAAACTTCTGTGGGCCACTGAAGGGCAACCGCAATACGCTCAAATGCATTAAAATATGCCTCCACTTCTGTCTCTCTGAATGGTGGAACCAGGGAAATATTTTTGCCGATGTCAAAAGTAGAAGGTGGTATAGAAGGTTTACCTGGTGAAATCCTGACCTTGGCCTCATCTCCATCTGTAGTGTGAACTGTAGTCGGTTTTTGAGCCTGCAACTCCATCTGACGTATTTTAATAGCAGTTTCAGCTTCGATTTGTCGGCATTTAAGCTTGAACTCCAGGTCATCCTTACGTTCCCTCTCTCTGGCTTCCAGTTCAAGTCGAGCCAGACGCACCTTTAAACGAGCTCCTCCACTAGGAACTGTGGACTCAGCAGACAAAGGCTCAAACCGTGGGAGAGACTGTGGTGGTTTACCTCCCTCTGGTTTTGCAGCAGCAGGTGTCCCCATGCCATCATCAGCACAAACTGCAGGCTGATCAGCAGCTTCAAAAGATGAGGTGGCATCCTTTTCATCCACTTCCAGTGACAGCACTCCTTTTTCAACCAAACTACTAAAAACAAGAGATTTTAGATCACTTTTGAGCAAAGACTTAGACACATGGATACCCAAGTATGAAGCAAGTTCATATAAATCATCTTTTCTACAGACATCAAACTGTTGTACAGTAGGATTACTTAAAAATTCCTTCAAACTAAACTGTGCCATTTTCACAAATTAATGATCCCGGACACGAGCCCCCACTTATGTTACAACCTCACCCTGAGGCTAATCAGGTAAAAATATGGCACTGGGTGTAACATAAAAAAAAACTAACAGTTGATGTCAATAAAATAACATGTTTATTTTACAAAGTAGAAAAGAGAAAAAACAATCAGAAAAACACAGGGAAGCTTTAAGCTTCAGGGTCTCCAAGGCCAAAACAACAAACAAAACACCCCCTTCTAACTATAAAGAAAATATATAACTAGCTAGAAGTAAACTTAAAAATACAATGGCTAAGCTCCCTAGCTATCCACAAAACAGGAGAAAACAGGTTGGAACAGAAATGGCAGAGAACCCCTACCAGCTTCCCCTGTGAACAGAGAAAAAACAACAACATTAGTTAGGCACTCACAAACTATACCAAAAGTGCTCACAGCAAGATCAGTAAGTTTTACAAAACCACACAGACAAGATCACAGCAGATCAAGGCCCAGACAAAAGGGACCTGACATCTTTGGCATGAAGCTCTTTATGGGGTGGCTGACGAGCTCAAACACTTTTCACCTGTGGCAGCCAGGTAGAACTGAAAAACAATAGGAGAGAGAGAGGGCTCCCTCAAGAAAAGAGAGCCCTAGAGGTCAGTGACCGTAACAATCACTACCCTGCATCTTCATCACTTGAACCTTCATCTTCATCACACTACCCTTTGTCTTCATCTTCATTTCTCCACCTATCATCTTCATTAATTTAATCTTCATCTTCATAATTTTACTCTTCAGCTTCATCACTCCACCATCTTCTGACAAGTAATGCGCTCCAACAGTCTCTGAATGGATCTGATTGAGCTCCATGGTCGTGGCACACTGAAGCCATGAGTCTGTGGGAGCTGCAGAGATTCCACACTTCATCCCTGACACAATGACCCAGCTGCTGCACCCAAGCGGCTCAAGTGTTCTCTGTTTAGCAGCACATGCCCGTGCCAGAAACTTTTCTTTGTGATGAAAATAAACAAACCATCACAGGAGTAGTCCTTCTGATGAGCACCTTCACTAAATCCTGAGGATTTCTTCAGATCAGAGCGTGACACCAAACATTAATGAACTTGTCTCCAAGTTGAGACACCGAGTATCTGACTCAGACTGGTGAGCATCTGTCAGAGCGTTTTCAGTTAAGTGTTATGAATGTTCTATTGTGTTTTATATTGTGGCTGAGAAAATTATTTCCCTCTGCCCTGAGAACTTGCTGTCTACTAAAACAATCTCTTATCTCGACTTGGAGGCCGACTCGCTGCCTCTTTGATGTTATCACCAGTAGAACATCCCCAAAACATTCTCATCTCCATCTGGAGGCCGACTTGTCGACGGCCATGGATCATGTCTGTGCAGCTGACTGCAGCTGCCTATGAGTGAACGCCTGCTGGACTCTGCTGCTCTGTAAAAGTCTGCAGAAAAATTTATTCGATACTTGTTCTGTGACAGTGTTTTCATACATATTTATTTATATATAGGACCTGTCTTGAAAGGGTCCTTGTGAGTACAATGCTGTTGAAAAATCTCCTCCTGCCGTTGAGTGTGGTTCTTTTGTGCAAACTGTTAATGAGAGATATTTTCTTTAACATCATGACAGAGCAGCACACAGCTTTAACACATGTTCAAGTTTTAATAAATTCCTTTTGGCATTTTTCTCTCTCTTGCTATTAGAGGACGTTTGATTTTCTTTGAAGGACATATTTGTTTTGTCTGTTGTTTATCTGAGAAAAAGTGTTTTCACTTGAATTTACTCAGGAAACGTTGCAGAGCCACAATAAAATCAGGTCTCTCTTGTAAACGAGTCATTGAAGCTCAGTGGGATTAACTTGTATAAATAAAGTTTGAACAAAAAAAAAAAAGAATAACATGAAGCAATTGATTTTGTTTAATTTTAATATTTAATTTTATTTATTTAATGATTAATGTTATTTTATAGGCTAAACTTATAGGCCTTGCTAGTTCCAGGTTCAATATGTGCCATAAGGTCATTTCAATAAGTTATTAGTAAACACTGAGTCAGTCTGGCCCTCAACATTTTACATTTTTGTCAATTTTGGCCCACTGTGTATTTGTTTGACGCCCATAACGCATGCACGAAAACTTCTTAGATGTGTTTTGTGTGTTTCAGCCACATGCTGGCATCTGTGATGGTGTGTTCATCAGTCTTCTTCACTGTGGTCATGGTCATCTTCTTTAGAAGGTTGTGGAAGTCTCACAGTAAGTCAGATTGTTAATTAGAAAGTTCTATCTATACTTTCAATCTGTAAAAACACAATTTAAAACAAAGTGAAAAGCTTTGAAAAATAAAACATTATTTGTTGCATCAACATCTCCACTATCCGTTTCCAGACCAAAGTTCTTCGCCGTCTGAAGTTGACAAGTTGAACGTTAAATTCATTGTAAGTTCTTATATCGTTTTTTATTTATTTATTGATACTGATTAAATAATCATTAGTAATGATGTTAATGCTGTTTTTGTCTCCTAAAGGGCCTTTCTAAGGAGCGCGACGTCCAAAATGCTGCTGTTGTTTTCATGAACAGTAATTCTCAAGATGTGTACTGAGATCCATCAGAGCGATGTTCACTCAGTAATTTAATGTTGTTGTTGTCCTACTGCACTGCAGCTATCATGCACAAGAGTATGTTTTATGACTTACCACCCAGTCTTTAAAACAACAATCAGTGTAGTTCACAGAATACAAATGAAACTACAGTAGTCCCTCGTTTATCGCGGGGGTTCTGTATACACCCCCCCCACCCACACACACACAATAAGTGAAAAAATGTGAAGTAGAGATACAGTAGTCCAAATTCAGTTCAAGTTCAAGTTCAGTGAACTTTGTCATGATATATACCAGGCTGTGATCACTCTCATCACATGTTACTCCCAATCTCCCTCCTTAAATAAACATTTTAAATTTAAATACTGTAACATTTTAAACAATCCACACAGCATGGATTGTTTATTTTAAATGTTACAGTATTTAAATTTAAATTGTAGAGAAGAGAACAGAAGTGCAGCAGCTCATCAACAGGTTAATCCTATACACAGCTCTGCAGCACGGAGCAGAAATGAACTTCTTGATCAATTACACTGAAACAACTGAACATAGAAGTTCTAAAATAATTAAAAATAACTTTTAACACTTTCATATTTTGTGATTATGATGATTTTGTGATGTGACATACTTTAAGTTTTACGTTGGAAAACAAAAGCCTATTGTGCATCTGGACAGCAAAGAACAAAGCTGATGCAGCAGGAGAGAAATGTGTGTGTGTGTGTGTGTGTTTGTGTGTGTGTGTGTGGCAGAGACGGAGATCAGCTGCAGGAGAGAGCTTTCCCTTTCACTTGTGAGATGCACACATGGTGCAAAATCCTTTAAAATGATTTTAAATAAAAATCTATGGCTCATCCATCAATCAGCCAATAGTGTCATATACAACATTACTGTGAAAAACAGTGATAAAGCGAATCCCCGAAGTAGCGATGGACTACTGTAGTTTAGATGATTGTTGTTGCTCATAAAAGAACAGGGACATCAGATTATGCTCTTTGCCACGTTGTGATCCCTTTATTTTATGCACATTGTGTTTTTATTCAGTTTGGCCTAAAATAAGTAACCTTCACTCTTTCCTTTTTGATTGTATTACCGACATTAAACAGTGACTTCAACAAAATGTTCAGTTTTTAAATGAAAGAAAGACAGAGTGTATCTTTTGTGGTGATGATGCTCCATGTCACTTTGGAGCTTTGCCAAGCTCAGACTCACAGTTAAATATGTTTTGGGGACCTTTGACAAGGATTTGAAGTTCAACATAATTTGTTGAACTTCACATCCTTATAGCCTCAAGGGCAGTTTTCATCAAATATGTCTTTTAACCAAAGTTAAGTCTTTTTTTAAATAGTTCTGATCTGGAAACAGCCATTCATGTTTTTGTCAGCTCAAGGCTTGACTAGTGTAATGCTTTGTATGTAGGAATCTCCCAGTCCTCCATCAGACGTCTGCAACTGGTCCAAAATGCTGTGTGCCATCTTTTAACCAACAACCCCTGATGAGAAAACATCACTGTTCATTCATTCATTCAACCTTTATTTAGTCAGGTAAATCTTTTGAACCTCATGGGCTCATTTACGAAAGCGACCTGCTAAAACTAAAGAACAATGAACAGCAATGGTAGAATTTCCTTAAACAATAAACAAACAAACAAACAATAAACAATAGAAAACAAAAGAGAGGGAAAAAAAAAAAAAAACACAACAATTTTTTTTTTTTTTTTTTTAACAAAGTATCAAAAAACTAGCAAAACATTATAAGGTAAACGTATAGAATCAAAGACAGGAACAAATCTGCATTGTTGTTTGGTTTTCTCCTCAATGGCTTCCATTTTAGAATTGATTTGAAAGATTCTTCACTTCTAAAGCTCTTAATGGTCTCACCCCACCTTATTTAGCCAATCTAGCAGCTTTTCTTGAGTATAAAAGAACTTTTAGATCAACTATCATTGTTTTCCTTTTTACTTTACTGTTTGTTGCAACATTAAAATACAAGCGTTGGGGAGACCAGGCCTTTTCAGTCGCTGCACCCAGACTCTGGAACCATCTACCTGACAGGTCTTGCGCTCCATCACTAATATGAGCCTTTTAAAAGCCCGTCTTAAAACCTTTTTATTTTAAGATTAGGCTCGCTTGTAATACCTAGTGGCTCTCTGGCATTGTTGTATCATTTTTAATTCATTGTTTTTGGCTTTTGTATTGTGAAGCACTTTGTGCAACTTTTGGCTGTTGGAAATGGCTCTATAAATAAATGTTGATCGATTGATTGGCCATTTAATTAAGCAGGATATCTGTCAAATTTGTTGTATTCAATAAAGCACCACTCAAAACTTGTACTCATTTAATATATACAGTTTATTTGTATTTAATTATAAAAACAAGAAGGTATCAATATATAGACCTATAATAACACTGTTTAGTTCTTATGTTGTTTGATTTCGTTGTATAAAATGACTGTATTCTGCTTGATCAAGACAATGTAGCATACACGAGTGTCTGGAGGAAGAAGGGTGACGCTCCTCACTTTACTACACTTTTATTATTTGTTTTGCACTTGTTAAAGTACACCAGCTGTGATATATACAACCTTTAATAATCAGAGCTCAGTCACTGAAGCAGAATCGCTAGTGCCCTGATGGCTGCTTGATATTCACAGAGGACGGAGTGAACCACCGTCCAGAAGACCTGACTCAAGCTTGTTCGATTTGTCTACCTGGAGAATTGAGCATGCATCAGGACATTTATTGTGTTACAAAATTTGTTTCTTTCATGGTTTCTTTTTTTTTACTGTTTTTTTGTTTGTTTTTTTGTTTTTCTCTGCTCTGCTGTTGCTTTTTGTTATTGTGTTCAGTTTTTCTTTCTAACATCTGTTATCTTTTCACAGTTTGCTTTGATCTGCAGCCCTGCACTTTATATCTCACCTGTTCCTCATCTTTATTGGTCTCAGCTGCAGCCACTTACCTCATCACTCTTACCATATAAGACACCTGCATTTGATTCCATTCATGTTTATTCATATTGGCTTGATGCCTTCCCTGTTCATGGATTGCTTCTAGTGACTATAGTTTAATGTTTGTATATTTCATGACATGCCAGNGATCAAGACAATGTAGCATACACGAGTGTCTGGAGGAAGAAGGGTGACGCTCCTCACTTTACTACACTTTTATTATTTGTTTTGCACTTGTTAAAGTACACCAGCTGTGATATATACAACCTTTAATAATCAGAGCTCAGTCACTGAAGCAGAATCGCTAGTGCCCTGATGGCTGCTTGATATTCACAGAGGACGGAGTGAACCACCGTCCAGAAGACCTGACTCAAGCTTGTTCGATTTGTCTACCTGGAGAATTGAGCATGCATCAGGACATTTATTGTGTTACAAAATTTGTTTCTTTCATGGTTTCTTTTTTTTTACTGTTTTTTTGTTTGTTTTTTTGTTTTTCTCTGCTCTGCTGTTGCTTTTTGTTATTGTGTTCAGTTTTTCTTTCTAACATCTGTTATCTTTTCACAGCTTGCTTTGATCTGCAGCCCTGCACTTTATCTCTCACCTGTTCCTCATCTTTATTGGTCTCAGCTGCAGCCACTTACCTCATCACTCTTACCATATAAGACACCTGCATTTGATTCCATTCATGTTTATTCATATTGGCTTGATGCCTTCCCTGTTCATGGATTGCTTCTAGTGACTATAGTTTAATGTTTGTATATTTCATGACATGCCAGCATTTTTTATTATTTATTTTATTGTTTTGTACATAGCTTGCTTTGTTTTCTTTGTGTCCTCCTGAAGTCTGCACACATGGATCTTTATACACAGAACTTGACATAATGAATCATTTATCAAATTGTCTTGATGCATTCACATTAATGCAGGTAACAAATCTTAACGAGCTTGGGTCAGGACCTCTGGACAGGTTTGAGCAACGAAGAACCCGCCCAGAGGACCTGACTCAACCTTATTATATTTATCAGTTCATTAATACAAATTAAAAGAACATCTGGAAAGGTATTCGGCACTCAGTATTCATACTGCAGTTTCACAGAAAATGCAGCTTCTGTAGTTCCAGGTTGTTGTTCTTTGATACAATCTGTAAGCCATATGAGCCATTTTTATATTTTTCAGAGTTAATACTTTAGCTATTTTTAGAGAAAAAAAATCTAGCAGAAAATGCTAATATTAATCATCAAGCATAAAGCCCCACAGTTATTAATGCAGACTGTGTGTGGGGGTAAAGGTATCTGAACAATGAGAACCAGCACATTGTGCTGCTGCTGCTGTCGCCTGGGAGTTACTGCAAAATGCAGAGACCAGCAAATAATGCTCCGAGGCAATGCTGCAACCTTTGTTTCTAGAGTACTGTGAAAGACTAGCTCTTTTGTTAATTATCTCCCAGTATGTCCATATATTAAAAATGATTTTAGTATTTTAAACTGTTTTTGCTCATGAACTGTATTTCATCTTTACTATGGTTGTATTTTGTTTGTATTTGTATACTTTTATATTACATTTTCTCTTCTGTATTAAATGTTTATGTTTTAGCGAGAGACAGGTCAGAGTTTCGGTTCATAAGAAGTTATATGAAGATGACTTCTTCGGGGTAGGAAGTGGCTGGTTTCTTAGTTTCTGAGGGGAGGATTTATTTGCAACTACCCCACACAACACACAAAGTCCATGACTATAGCACCATTGACCTAGCCTGGCCCTTGCCTTCCTACGCAGCTCCGTTCAATTCTCATTTCCCTTCACTGCTCCGTCTGGGACTTCTCCCATAGACAACGATTTCTCCGGTAGATTTTTGACCAGACCAATCAGAGAACAGAAGGCGGAGTTTTGAACGGTCGTCGTCAGTTTGCCCTGCTTAAAATGGCTGCCGGCACGAAGGAATTTACAAGAGAACACGGTAAAAACTATTATTTCTTTGCTGAGAAAAAATATATTTCTTAGCTGACGTTATAGCACAAGTGTTCCTGAGCTTAACAGTTCCTAAATCAATTCACGAAATGGTCAAATCTGCTGGATTTAAATAGTTTCGGTTTGACATTTTCCAAACAGCCTCGGGTGCGCTACGAAAATAAATGATAAAAAATCGAATTTTATCTCAAATGTTTCATCTAGGCCAACAGTCAGTAAATTAAAGCCATATAATTACACACTGGTAGCAGAAAAAATATCCACCGAGTGGTTTCTGAGCTATTTATCTGAACAGTTAGCCTGGCCCTCGCCAGGCTAACTGGACTGGACAGGCTAACGTGACGTATGTTGCAGCTCCGCGCAACATACGTCACGGCCAAACGTTAACGATTGGGTAACCTCAGCAGAGGCCACGCCTCCAGCAAGAATCGGTTCTCTATAGAGAAAGTCCAGACCCTAGTCCAAAGCGAAGTGAAGGACAAGGGTCTGGTTTTAACCAGGCTACCATTGACCAGGCGTGTCAGAAGGTGAGGGTCTAGTGCATTTGTGTCAAACACAAGGCCCGGGGGCCAAATGTGGCCCTCGTTGACATCTTATCTGGCCCTCAAGATGATATGTGAAACATAAAATACTTCTATCTCTTGAATTTTTGTCAGTATTTTTTGATTATGTCGAAAGCACAACAGCAAACATCAAATGAGACCAATCAAACTCTTGTTGAGGAACCTGTGACCAAGAAAAGATGCTGAGTATCTAATGTAGTTTCTGAAATTGGCCCTTAGTTTGAAAAAAGGTTTTACTTTTGGCCACCTTTTTGTAAGTGAGTTTGACACCCCTGGTCTAGTGGTTAAGTGCTGGTCACAAGGTGAGAGTAGGGATTTCCCTCTTTAGGTCTTTGCTGTGTGACAACTCCCGGAGGTGAGTTCAGCTCCAAAAGCTTGGGACCATTTTGAAGAGACTGTGAATGCGAAGGTCTATGTAGCTCAGATGTGCATTATGTACTTTACATTTGTATAAAATACTCTTCTAATCTGAAAAAATTGGTTGATTCACAAGAGCCTGATTCAGACGATTTAAATGGAATGCAATGGACATTGCTCACTGTTCTCTGTGTCCCCCCCTCCTCAGAATGTCTATGTCACTATGTGCTTATTTGTGCAAGGTATTTTTTAATATTTGATTTTTTTTCCCTCAGGCAAGAAGAACGATTTTAATAGGAATTTTTTCGCCTCCATTTCCTAATGTGTCAAGTTTCATTACTTTTTGTCTGTCTAAGCAGATCTCAATTGTAAATGAGTCTTCTAGGCTCAATGTGACTTATCTGTCTAAATAAAGGTTGAATGAAAAAAATCGTCTGGTTGGGATGAGATCTAGCTGACTGACACATGGATGGTTTGGATGAAGCTATTATTTTGTTGGCAATTTAGAGAGATCAACAGGAAAATAACAGTCCAAACATAAATCAGGTTCTAGTGACATAAAGTTGCCTCATCTGACCGGGAACCAGAGGCAATAGTAGGAAGGATGGTTTCAAATTTCTCCCTAATTAAAATCATTTTATTTATAAAATAATTTTAAAATTTAAGAATCTAATTAAGTCATCAATGCATGTAGCTGTATGAATAC
>JBBPBX010098312.1:0-12713 GCA_038048925.1 Garcialebias charrua
CTGTGCCGGGTTTTTGATCCAGTACTTCCTGAGCGGGAGGCGGCCAGACGTTTGTTCGCCATTACACAAGGTAAACGCCGAGTACCTGAATACATCATTGACTTTCATTCTGTTGCTTCAGGAAGTCACTGGAATGAGGAAGCCCTCACAGACGCCTTTTATCGGGGTCTGAACGACGACATAAAGGATGGATTGTCGCTAAAACGGTACCCCGACTCGCTTCAGGGCCTGGAGGATCTAGCCACTAGGGTGGACCTTCGCTTGGCCGAACGCGCAAGGGAACGAGGGCCACGCTCCTCGCCTATTACCAGGTTAGTGGGAGAGGATCGGCGGTTTTTCCTCCCACCGAATCAACCTACAAGACCTGCTCATCCCACCACGGAGGAACCCATGCAACTAGGTCGCAGCCGACTCTCACCTGCCGAGCGTGAAAGACGACGCAAGGGTAACCTCTGTTTCTATTGTGGTGGTGCTGGACACGTTGCCTCCTCCTGTCCGGTAAAAGGAACCGCTCAGTGAACGCCAGGGGATGTTTACTGAGCAGGACCCAAAGGTCTGAACTCCCCTCACCTTTTACCCTGAACGCAGACCTCGTCGCCCCGGGTAAGTCACCCATCTCCATTAATGTGTTTATTGACTCCGGGGCTGACACTGATTTCATTGACTATGAGTTTGCAGTTGAATCAGGGATTAAGTTACTTAATTCCAAAAAGAAACATTCTGTGGTGGCCTTGGACGGTCACCCGCTGAACACTTCGTCCCTGGTCACTGAACCTGTTACGTTACACGTAGGAGGTAACCACAAGGAAACCATAGACTTTTTGGTGATTAATTCTCCTAAATCTCCGGTGATCCTGGGTGCTACCTGGCTGCAAAAACACAACCCACGGTTTGACTGGAGAAGTAGGGAGATATTGGGCTGGTCGGAGGAATGTATGTCGTCCTGTCTTATGGACGCCATGTTGTCTAAAGACTCTGTGACTGTTTCTGAGGACTATTATCCTGATCTCTCCAAGGTACCCATGGACTATCACGATCTCAAGGAGGTGTTTAACAAATCCAAGGCCACCTCTCTTCCTCCCCACCGTCCTTTTGATTGTCCCATAGACTTACTTCCTGGTTCCACTCCACCAAGGGGCTCTCTTTACTCCCTTTCTGCTCCTGAACAACAGGCCATGAGGGACTATATCAGGGACTCTCTCCAGGCTGGTCTCATCCGTCCGTCTGTTTCTCCAGCCGGGGCGGGGTTCTTTTTTGTTGGCAAGAAAGACGGGTCGCTCCGTCCCTGTATTGATTATAGGGGTCTTAATAAGATCACAGTAAAGAACAGGTACCCACTACCACTTATGAACTCAGCCTTTGATCTCCTACAAGGAGCTAATCTATTCACTAAGCTGGATTTACGTAATGCTTACCATTTAGTACGCATTCGTGAGGGGGATGAGTGGAAGACTGCTTTTAATACCCCCACGGGGCACTACGAGTATTTGGTTATGCCTTTTGGACTAACTAACGCCCCAGCTGTGTTTCAGAACTTGGTTAATGACGTTTTAGGAGACATGCTTAATCATTTTGTTTTTGTTTATTTAGATGACATCCTGATTTTTTCTAAGGACATTACCACACACCGCAAACACGTACGAGCTGTTCTCACTCGGCTCCTGCAGAATGGACTCTACGTTAAGGCAGAGAAATGTGAGTTCCATGTTTCCACCACCTCATTCCTGGGGTTTGTTGTCTCCCCAAACAAGATGGAGATGGACCAGAACAAAGTTTCTGCCGTGGTGGATTGGCCCACTCCCAGGGACCGCAAACAGCTCCAACGGTTCCTGGGGTTCGCCAACTTTTACAGACGTTTCATCAAAGGATACAGTCAGATTTCTAGACCCCTTCATGAACTCACTTCCACTAAATCTCGTTTTGTTTGGTCACCTGCAGCCAGTGAGGCTTTTAGTAAACTGAAAACTTTGTTTTCCTCAGCTCCCGTTCTCCAGGCCCCCAACCCAGAGGAGCCTTTCGTGGTTGAGGTTGATGCCTCTAGCACAGGTGTGGGGGCTGTCCTTAGCCAGCGTAGCCAGGAGGGTCGTTTCCACCCCTGTGCTTTTTTCTCTCAGAGTCTCTCTTCTGCAGAACGCAATTACGATGTTGGTGATCGGGAGCTGTTGGCAGTCAAGCTGGCCTTGGAGGAGTGGCGCCATTGGTTGGAAGGGTCCAGATTCCCATTCCAGGTCTGGACTGACCACAAAAACCTAGAGTACCTCAGATCTGCTCGCCGTTTAAATCCACGCCAGGCCAGGTGGGCACTTTTCTTTTCTCGTTTTGATTTTACCCTGTCTTACCGCCCAGGTGAGAAGAATGTCAAACCTGACGCCCTATCACGTACCTCTGAGGGCGACTCACCCCTTCCTGGGGTCGAGGAGAATTTTATTCTCCCTAAGTCTGCCCGCCTGGCCATCACCCAACTTGAAACTGACCTGAGATCTTCCAACCAGTCACGTCCTCCTCCTCCTGCCTGCCCTAAAGATCGTCTTTATGTTCCCCCAGAGTTGATTGGGCGTGTGTTGGATTTGTGTCACTCTTCACGCCTTCACTGTCACCCGGGCCTTACCAAGACCCTCGTTTTGGTCCGGTCTCAATTCTGGTGGGAGACTTTGTCTAAAGACGTCCACACTTTTGTTCGCTCCTGCCCTGCTTGCGCCCAGTCCAAATCCTCTAGACGTCCCCCCTCAGGTCTCCTCCGTCCTCTCCCCTGTCCCTCTCGTCCATGGTCTCATATAGGCATGGACTTCATCACTGGTCTTCCCGATTCAGGGGGTCACACAGTCATTCTCACCTTGGTTGACCGGTTCTCTAAAATGACCCACTTAGTTCCCCTCCAGAAACTACCTTCCTCCAAGGAGTTAGCCCACATCATGGCCCGTGAAGTGTTTAGGCTTCACGGGCTCCCACGTAACATTGTCTCCGACAGGGGCCCTCAGTTTGTTTCTCTCTTCTGGCGTGAGTTCTGTGACCTGCTTGGTGTTTCCATCAGTCTCTCCTCTGGTTTCCATCCTGAGACTGATGGCCAGGCAGAGAGAGCTAACCAGGAGGTGGAGGGTAAGCTTAGGATCCTCTGTCAGCAAGACCCTGAGAAGTGGTCTTCTGCCCTACCTTGGGTGGAGCACGCTCTTAATTCACTCCCCTCCTCTGCTACTGGTCTTTCACCCTTTTATGTCGTTTTTGGTTTTCAACCCCCCATTTTTTCTGTCCAGGAACGCGAGGCTAGTGTTCCTTCTGCCCACCAGGCGGCCCTAAGATGCCAGAGGGTTTGGAGGAGAGCCAGACGAGCTTTGCTCAAAACTACAGCGGTCTACATTAGGAAGGCCGATCGTCGTAGGACTCCCCAGCCCGACTATGCGGTGGGTCAAAAGGTCTGGCTCTCCACCAAGAACCTTCCCCTTAAGGCTCAGTCCCGCAAGCTCGCCCCTCGTTTCATTGGCCCTTTTCCCATTTCCAAAGTTATCAACCCTGTTTCTGTTCGAGTCTCTCTGCCCAAGGCCCTCCGTGTTCACCCCTCGTTTCATGTTTCCTGTATCAAGCCTGTGGTGACCTCTGGTTTCCACACACCTGTTCGGTCCCCTCCTCCTGCCCGCCTTATTGACGGGTCCCCCGCCTATACTGTCCGTCGCCTCCTCCGTTCTAGACGGAGGGGCCGCGGCCTCCAGTACCTGGTTGACTGGGAGGGGTACGGCCCTGAGGAACGTTCCTGGGTTCCCTCCCGCCATGTTTTGGACAGGTCCCTCATCACTGACTTCCATAGGCTCCATCCGGACCAACCGGGTGGGACGCCAGGAGGCGTCCCTTGAGGTGGGGATATGTCACGTTTCACGCCTGTTAGACGCCTGTTAGATCAGTTTTTCTGTCACTCTGTGCATCGCTTGGTGTATCTGGCTCCTTTTCTGTCTTTTCTGTCATATGGTGCGTTTCCAGTTTATCTCTGCTGCATGTGGGTGTCTCTGCTGCATGTGGGTTTAGGTATGTCTTCACCTTCGAACCGGTTTGTTCACACTGCAGCTCTGATTAGGTTCGATCAGCTGCACCTGCCGCTGCACCTTTATAAACCAGACTCCCACACCAGCTCTCTGCCAGATAATTGAACACAGTCTCTGTAAGTAAATGTCACGCGCTCTTTCCTGTCCATTTCCTGGTTCACGTATCCTCGCCTCTTTGATCTCCTGGTTTTTCTGACGCCTCGCCTGCCTGACTCCTCGCCTCCTGCTTCTCCTCCTCGGACTGACGCCCATCGGATTTGTATTTTTGACCATCGCCTGCCTCACCACGTCTCTTTGCCTTCTCCTGTTTGGATCAACGCTCTCTGCTTCCCGGCTGTCGACCCCCGCTCGTGGGAATCCCCACTACGTCACTGGGTGACGTCACGGACCCTCGCTGCGGCTGGCTGTTCCCCCCTCACCGGCTTCTGCCCCTCCTGCAGCGGACCTGCGTCTCCACGCACTGAGAAACCCCCATCCATCTGTGAGACGGTTAGTGGCTGCTTCTCATTGACTGTCAGACTTCCTGTTTTTTCATCAGCCTGATCTCACTAACCGTTCTCCTCCATCTGCAGACTTGTTCCAGCCTGTGGGTTCCCTCTCGACACCAGAGCAGCTGAGCCAGCCTGAATTTTAATAAAAGTTGTTTAAACTTTTTATCTGTTGTGGTGATTTTGGTCCAGCCATTTGGGGGTTCGTTACAATTGTGTGTAGTTATGATGTGTCATTACTGTGTGTAATTATTGTGTGTAGTTATCATGTGTCATTATTGTGTGTAATTATTGTGTGTAGTTTTTATGTGTCATTACTGTGTGTAATTAGTGTGTGTATTTATTATGTGTAATTACTTTGTTTAATTATTGTGTGTAGTTATGTCATTATGGTGTGTCATTATTGTGTGTAATTATTGTGTGTAGTTATGATGTGTCATTACTGTTTGTAATTATTGTGTGTAGTTATCATGTGTCATTATTGTGTGTAATTATTGTGTGTAGTTATTATGTGTCATTATTGTGTGTAATTACTGTGTGTAATTATTGTGTGTAGTTATTGTGTGTAATTACTTTGTGTAATTATTGTGATACAAGTTGTGTTTGGAGAAAGATTCACTGAGTTGAAAGGAAAGAAACTCTGTCCTTCTAGTTTGGTGTGGTAGTAGCTGAGAGTCGTTCCAAACACAAACTCTGAGCCCTGAAACTGCACGTTTACATCAAACTTTACCAAATACTGTTAGTCAACATTCTTCCTGTTAGCAAAATATTTCATGAACCAGCTGACAGATCTGAATGAAACTATTAAAGTAACTTTTGAATTCAAGTCCACAACGGATTAACTTTTGCACACAACCCACTCCAAGATGGCCGCCACAGCTAATGAACCTTACAAACAGCAACATGTGTGTGAGTCAGGATGAAGAGGAGAGGTGACAGAAGTGGTCCCTGTGGGACGCCGCTGGAAGAACAGAGCTGATCCCACACAGTTCACTCTCACTCTCTGTCTCCTTAAAAAGTGTCAAAGCAGCCCACAGGATCAAAGCTGCATCAAATGTTCTAGAAGCCTCTCTGCTCCAAGGTGACCTTGAACCGTGTCAAACAGACAAACATCAGTGAATAAAAGCTGTGCACGTGTTCTCTTTCCCTGCACGTGTTTAAAAGCAGCTTCATTACAGCGACTCCTCTGTGTGCTCTATCAGCAAACTGCAGAGGATCCAGGTCCTTCTCTGTTTTCTTGAAGACTCAGCACTTTTTCAAGTTTTCATCAGAATGGACGTCAATGCAGTGTCTCTAAAATCATTTAGTGCTCATGGAAGAGAACGTCTTCACAGTCTCCATGTTTCAACTTTCAAATGAGGATTGTCTTCAGGTTTGTCTCTCACTTCCTGCATCTCTTTGTAAAATCATAAACATGGAGTTCTGCTTGTCAGATAGAAGCCTCACCTGCAATTACTGCAACCATCAGCAGGTGTGAGCAGCCAAGCCCCTCCCCCTGAGAGGAGAGGGGGCTGGAGAGGACTTGGTGCAGCTCGGCTGCTTCCAGCTTTAATAAACTTTATATTCTAACTCCACCTGTGCTGTGTGAGTCTCATTGTGTTGCTTTCATTTCAACCAACGCCTCATACGACCTGTTCAAACAACATGTTGATTTTTCACACTAATCTTTCAGCCATCAGGCTGCAGGTTAGATATTTACTGTTTGTTCCAAAGCACCAACATCTGGATGGACTGACTGAACTTCTACACACCTCAGAGTGATCAGACTACAGCTCCGACTGGAAAGAAAAGAGGAGAGAAGAAGACAAAGTGAGGCTTTGTGAGGAGGCTGAGGAGCTTTCAGTCCCACATCAGGAGCTTCTGACCTGCTCCACGTTCAACAGGCAAGAAAGCAGCTGAGTTCAGCAGCTGGAGAAGACTTCCAGATGTTCCTGCTGCATTTAATAATAATAATAATAATTAATTCAATTTATAACGCACTTTTCATTACTGAAAATCTCAAAGTGCTACACATATATTGAATGCTACACACATTCATAAACCGGTGGCGGCAGACTACCATGCAAGGTGCTTTCCAGTCCTACCGGGAGCAACTCAGGGTTAAGTGTCTTGCCCAAGGACACAACGACACATGGTGCGGGTCCCGGGAGTCGAACCGCCAACTTTCCGATCGGGAGACGACTTCCATTACCACTACACCACGGCCGCCCATTTCCAGGATGTCTTCATGCTGCTTGAAGCTGCTCTGGAGAGTCTGTCTGGACCTTGGTGGGCCCGTTCTGTTGGAGAAGCTGTAGGAGGAGCAGCTGAGTGAAGGAGGCCTGAGAGCCTCAGAGAGTGTCTGCTTCATCACATCAACACGTCTGAACATCTGGAGTGGTGCTTCCTAAACATCTGCAGGTCCTGATGAGTCTGGAAGGTGTGGAGCAGCTGATCTGGGCTCATGGACTTCTGGGAGGTTTCCTTCCACCACACATTTACTGAGGTTCAGCCTGGAACTGACCGGACGTTCATGAATTATCCTGAACCTCCCTATGGCCAGCCCTCCCCTCATTATATGGTAAAAAGCTTGCCATAAGCACAGAGTAGATTATACAGTAGTCCCTGGATTATCGTGGGGGTTACGTCCCCCCCACCGCGACAGGTGAAGAACCGTGAAGTATGAACGTTGTATTTATTTTAGTATTTCTATATTTTAAGGCTTTAGAAACTCTTCCCACACTCTTACAATGTTCTAATCTCTTAAACCAACGTCATTTTAACAACATACGTATATGTACTGTACAGTACTGAAACATTTTAACAACACATATGTATGTAAAGGATTATGAGGAGGTCAATATTAATACTGACCTCTTTACCTTAATTAATTTACTTATTCAGATTGAATAGTAATTTCACGGATTCTTTTCTTTTTCAGTTTACCCAATATTTCTGTGATCTTTATGATGGATAAATAAAACAGAAGCCATAGAGTGACCATGGACACGTTAACTTAGTTGGTATGCCAAAGACACTACCATTTATTTAAAATAAATCACTAAATTAACACCATTACACTTGATTGACATGATTTCACTTTCTTTCAATTTAATACGTCAGCACACTTAAATTCAACACAACAGACTTCAATACTGGATGTTAAACATATTTAGTCTGTGGGCTCTTTAGCTTAAAATAGTTTCCAGCTTAGAATTGAGGGAAAAAGATAGGAGGAAGATGGAGAGATGGGTTAAAGGAAATTATCGTGAGCATGTTACCAAAGTGACACTTCTCATCCGACTTCTGCTAAAATCCAGGTACGTTTGTAAACAGCTCTTTACCTTTTGACGATAGCCCGGTAAGAGAGAAGACCTTGTAGCTTTTCAGATGCACGGGTCCTTGTGGGAACCAGTACCTGTGAGGATATGGCGCCATCTAGTGGGCACCTTTTGTTTGTTCTCCATGTTTACTCAGTTTAGTTTCTTGTCAGTCATCTGCTAGTTTTATTTAGTTTCCCTTGCTCCAGTTTTTGTTGTAGGTTTGCATGTTTTAGTTTATTCAGGTTCCCTGCTCCAGTTTAGTTGTTCATGTCACAGTCTATTTATGTTACAGGTTTTAGGTAGTTCTCTGGCTCCAGGATGGCTTCCCTAATGTTACTCCAATCAGTCTATTATTTCCACCTGTGTCTCTTGCCCTGTCTGTGTATATATACTCTGTCTGCCAGTCTGTTTTTGTCGCGTCGTCGTTAGGTCTTCCATGTCACGTCCCTCCCAGGTCTATGTAAGTTTTGCTGCCACGCAGCTCTTTGATTTTGTTTATTCACCATTAAAGTGTTTCTTTATATTTTCTGAGTCCGAGTCCCTGCTTGCACAATTGGGTTCTTACCTGCCTCTGGAGTAAACCCTGACAGTACGACGCGACCTCATTCAGAACCCAGCAAGCCGGGATCTCCTCAGAAAGATATAAGTCACGTTGCTCACCTTTTTTGTCCCGAGCCACAGATGGGGGAACCCGTGATCCATTACGGTGGGTTCCACTTGGAACCCGCTCGACCTCAAGTTTGCTGTCAGGCGATGGAAATCCTGCCCTCGCCTCTTCTGGTATTGGAGGAGGAATGGAGGGTCCAGCTCCAAGAAGACCGCCTGACGTCCTTCTCCACATCCGTCTCTTCAGCCCCACTCGTGGTTTCTGGCTGGACATCTGGTGAGGATGAGGACGATTTATGTTTGGTGCCTATTCCCCAGTCACGCCGCCGTCGGGGCGGCAAAAAGAGGACACAGAAGCGATCCGCCACTCCTCCGTGCCGACCGACTGTTCCTGCTGGGTCCGGCGAGACCACGCTTCCTGGAATCAGCGGCCCCAGTGTTGCTGTGGGAGCGGGTGACGTGACTCCGCCTCTCAGGAGTCAGGTGGAGGCAGAACTCAACGTCACATCCCCACATGGAATCTCTTCCACCCCAGGTCCTAACTCACCCCGTATTCAACCCGATGACATTCCACATATAAACCAGACTTTACTACAACTATTCAACTCTGCAAAAGAAAATCCAGACTGTATTGATATGGTGCTTTCCCTTATGGAGACATTGTTGTTATCACAACCCGGTCTGACACAGCTTCCTGTTTACCAGCAACTGCTGGTTGATGTCAGGTCTGCGAAAACACCCACCACAGATGAGCCAGCAACTCCAGGCTCTTCAGCTCCAGCCACAACAGTGTTTACAGCTACCAGCCAGCCTTCTGCAGCCATCACTACCACAACCAGTCAGTCATCAGCAGGGGGCGCTGATCTGCTTTCATCGGCTGTTGCAGTTAAGGCTTCTCGCCACCGCAGAAAGAGGGGTAGACGTGGGTCTCAAGCCCCCTCTCTGCCCGACTCGCCAACTGCAGCGCCGACTGCAGAAGATGACTCCTCACCTGTTGCTGACTCGTTGGCTCTCAACGCTTCGGTTCCTGGTTCCGGTTCTTCAGCTCCTGGTTCCAGCTCTTCAGCTTCAGCTCCAGCGCCTGCAGACTCGACGGTGGTCTCCTCGCCTGCAGACTCGACGGTGGTCTCCTCGCCTGCAGACTCGACGGTGGTCTCCTCGCCTGCAGACTCGACGGTGGTCTCCTCGCCTGCAGACTCGACGGTGGTCTCCTCGCCTGCAGACTCGACGGTGGTCTCCTCGCCTGCAGACTCGACGGTGGTCTCCTCGCCTGCAGACTCGACGGTGGTCTCCTCGCCTGCAGACTCGACGGTGGTCTCCTCGCCTGCAGACTCGACGGCCGTCCTGCCTACGTCTTCAGAGGGTCCCGACGCCTCCCACGGTTCCAGTCTCGGGAGGGTCCAGGAGGACTCCTCCCACGGTTCCAGTCTCGGGAGGGTCCAGGAGGACTCCTCCCACGGTTCCAGTCTCGGGAGGGTCCAGGAGGACTCCTCCCACGGTTCCAGTCTCGGGAGGGTCCAGGAGGACGTCTCCCACGCTCCCTGCTGGCCAGTGGTCTTGCAGCCAGAGGGCGCTGCCCTGTCTCCGGCTCCTGAGGGCGCTGCCCTGTCTCCGGCTCCAAGGGGCGCTGCTGCCCTGCTTCCAGCCTCAGAGGGTTCGGACGCCTCTACGTCCTCAGAGGGTCCGGACGCCTCTCAGTCCACGGAGGGTCCCGGCGCAACAGACGCCTCCACGTCCACGGAGGGTCCCGGCGCAACAGACGCCTCCACGTCCACGGAGGGTCCCGGCGCAACAGACGCCTCCACGTCCACGGAGGGTCCCGGCGCAACAGACGCCTCCACGTCTACGGAGGGTCCCGGCGCAACAGACGCCTCCACGTCTACGGAGGGTCCCGGCGCAACAGACGCCTCCACGTCTACGGAGGGTCCCGGCGCAACAGACGCCTCCACGTCTACGGAGGGTCCCGGCGCAACAGACGCCTCCACGTCTACGGAGGGTCCCGGCGCAACAGACGCCTCCACGTCTACGGAGGGTCCGGGCGCCTTCCACGCATCCTATTCCGAGGGGGTCCTGGAGGACGCCACTCCCGTGTCCTGTTCCGAGGGGGTCCTGGAGGATACCCCTCACGTCTTCGGCTGCCCAGAGGTCATGCAGCCAGCTCCAGAGGGTCTTTCGACGTCGACTACAGAGGGTCTCTCGTCTCCGTCTCCAGAGGGTCTCTCGACGTCGTCTCCAGAGGGTCTCTCGACGTCGTCTCCAGAGGGTCTCTCGACGTCGTCTCCAGAGGGTCTCTCGACGTCGTCTCCAGAGGGTCTCTCGACGTCGTCTCCAGAGGGTCTCTCGACGTCGTCTCCAGAGGGTCTCTCTCCAGAGGGTCTCTCGCCTCCAGAGGGTCTCTCGCCTCCAGAGGGTCTCTCGCCTCCAGAGGGTCTCTCGCCTCCAGAGGGTCTCTCGCCTCCAGAGGGTCCCAATGCCGCAGACGTCGCTTCGCTCGACATCGGGGATGTCGCAGCGCTCGACGTCTCGACGCTCGACATCGATGAAATCATCTCAATGCTCGAGGTCCTAACGCTCGACGTCTCGACGCCGCTCGAGGAGATCTCGACGCCGCTCGAGGAGATCTCGACGCCGCTCGAGGTGGTCTCGACGCCGCTCGAGGTGGTCTCAACGCCGCTCGACTCCTCTTCTGACGTCTCGTGGCTTTGCGCCACTGCGCCGCATGAGGGAGCTCCTGTTTTGGGTGGACCCTGGAGAGTCCTACCTTCGTCTACGACTGTCCTGGGGCCTCGTCGCCCACGGAGGCTCCTGTCTGACGGGCGGCACCCCGGCCGACCGCCTGACCGTCTCCTGCCTGACGGGCGACACCCCGGCCGACCGCCTGACCGTCTCCTGCCTGACGGGCGACACCCCGGCCGACCGCCTGACCGTCTCCTGCCTGGAGGATGGGCCGCTGCCCGTCTGGACGTTATTGTGTTCTTGTTCTATGTTTAGCCCGTGTCTTGGTTTTTTGTCCTTGTCTGTTTGTGTTTGGGCCCGCCGTCCTTGCGGTTCCTCCTTCTGCCCGCCCGTGTCTTTTTGGGGGGGGGTTCTTGGGGACGCCGGGGGGCGTCTTTGAGGGGGGGTACTGTGAGGATATGGCGCCATCTAGTGGGCACCTTTTGTTTGTTCTCCATGTTTACTCAGTTTAGTTTCTTGTCAGTCATCTGCTAGTTTTATTTAGTTTCCCTTGCTCCAGTTTTTGTTGTAGGTTTGCATGTTTTAGTTTATTCAGGTTCCCTGCTCCAGTTTAGTTGTTCATGTCACAGTCTATTTATGTTACAGGTTTTAGGTAGTTCTCTGGCTCCAGGATGGCTTCCCTAATGTTACTCCAATCAGTCTATTATTTCCACCTGTGTCTCTTGCCCTGTCTGTGTATATATACTCTGTCTGCCAGTCTGTTTTTGTCGCGTCGTCGTTAGGTCTTCCATGTCACGTCCCTCCCAGGTCTATGTAAGTTTTGCTGCCACGCAGCTCTTTGATTTTGTTTATACACCATTAAAGTGTTTCTTTATATTTTCTGAGTCCGAGTCCCTGCTTGCACAATTGGGTTCTTACCTGCCTCTGAAGTAAACCCTGACAGTACCTCTGAGCAGGTTATTCGTTTACGTTTTCAACGTCTCCTGGGTTCCGCATCGACCATCAGAAAATGCGTCAGCTTCAGGCCTCTGACTTCAAGATAAACTTATTCCAGGAAGGAATAAACAAAGTTTTGAGCATACGCTCATTAGAAGTGGACTCATAACAGCATGTTATCAGTCCCAGCTGGATGACGAGTCCTTAGCGCGTGACTGGTGGTCATTCAGCTCTTTGGGGAACCTCATCAGGGCATTGAGGTCCTCAGCAAACTCTGAAGCGTTCATGCAAAAAACGCTTTTACTCAAAAATGTTGAGATTAGAACACACTTTCCTCATTGGTCCGTGGGCCAAGAGGAGTGTGAAAACGTGAAGTGAAAAACTCAAGGTTGACAGCAAGTCTGCTTAGATAACAAAGAGGAATGTTTTGGAAAAGTGTCTGAAAGAGAGGAGACATCTCGACGCTACCGAGAGTTTCAGCTGAACTCAACAAAAACAACTCCTGAGCAAGTCAATCTGACACCTCATTCAACTTTGTCATAGATATTTTGAGTAGACACTTTCATTTGGTCAAGCAACACAGTAATACTACATATTAAAAGAATAACAGCATATAACATATATCATGAAAATGACAAAAGTTATTCTTTTGATTACATTAGAATAAAATCAAA
>JBBPBX010098314.1:0-12713 GCA_038048925.1 Garcialebias charrua
TAAACAAATCCTATGATGCGTTTATGAATATCGTGGATGTCTTGTACAAAAAAAATTGTGTACAAAAACACAATATGAGAGCACGTTCCATTGATCAACCATGGATGACAACAGGTTTAAGAAATGCATGCAAGAAAAAAAACTATCTGTATTCTTGTTTCTTGAAATGCAGAACTCCCGAGGCGGAGATTAAATATAAAAAATACAAGAACAAATTAACAGGAATTATAAAAAGACAAAAGAGAGAATTTTATAGTGATTTATTACACAAAACAAATGGTGATATGAAGGGAACCTGGAGAGTTTTAAACAGTGTCTTGAAAAATCGCCCAAAAAATACGACCTTATCACAGTTTTTTATGAAAGACAATGAAGAAACACGAGATGAAAAAGAAATTGTAAATGAATTTAATAACCATTTTGTGAATATAGGGCCAAATCTTGCCAATGAAATCCCATGTATCGATGGAAACGTGAACTATTTGATTGAAGACTGTGGAGATACTATGATTTTACAAGAAATTGACAATAGGGAAATACTCTTAATAGTTGAAAAATTTGCAGACAAGAGGTCTAGGGATTGGGTTGACATGGATATGGTGGTTGTAAAAAATATAATACATCAGGTCATTGAACCATTTACTTACATATGCAACTTGTCTCTTTCAGAGGGCATATTTCCTGATAATATGAAAATTGCTAAAGTGATCCCTATTTTTAAAAATGGTGATAAAGGTGTTTTTGACAATTATAGACCCATTTCACTGTTACCACAATTCTCTAAAATTCTTGAAAAAGTATTTGCAAACAAATTGGATAAATTTCTTGAAAAACACGACATCCTGAGTGCAAGCCAATATGGATTCAGAGCAAAAAATTCCACATCAATGGCACTTATGGAATTAACAGAAAAAATCACCACAGCCATAGATCAAAAACAACACTGCATAAGTTTATTTGTTGACTTAAGAAAAGCGTTTGACACTATTGACCATACTATTCTTGTCACTAAACTGAACAGGTATGGTATTAGAGGGCGAGCTCTGCAGTGGATACAAAGTTATTTGACGGACAGAAAACAGTTTGTGTATGTTGACGATACAAAATCTGATTTCTGTCCAATTACTTGTGGAGTCCCGCAGGGCTCGATACTTGGACCAAAGTTGTTTATTTTATACATAAATGATTTAGTGAAGGTGTCTGAACTGCTAAATTGTATATTGTTTGCTGATGATACTACCTTCTTTTATTTTGGTAGTGACCTTGAACAAATGACTGAGTTGATAAAAATGGAATTTGCAAAAATACAAACCTGGTTTAAATTAAACAAGCTATCACTTAATCTTGGAAAAACCAATTACATGCTATTTAGTAATACAAAAAAGAATATGGATCTTTTTCTAAAAATTGATGGTGTGGAAGTCAAGAGAGTTAATGAGGTGAAGTTTCTGGGTGTGATAATTGATGACAAACTGTCGTGGAAACAGCACATCACTTCGGTAAAAACAAAGTTAGCCAGATCTACTGCGGTACTGTATAAAGTTAAAGATTTTTTGAATGAGACAGCTTTGCATATGTTATATAATACCATTTTTGTTCCCCATTTAATTTATTGTGTTGAAGTTTGGGGAAAGGCATTTAAAACTACAACAAACCCTGTTTTTATTTTACAGAAAAGAGCTGTGAGAATTATTTTAGGAAAACCTTATTGTCATCCATCTAATACATTATTTAACCAACTTAATTTATTGAAATTTTATGATTTGGTGGATTATAATATTTCTTTAGTTATGTATAAAGCTCAACACAACTTACTGCCTCCAAACATTCAAAAGTTTTTTGTCAAAAGAAGGTCTTGTTATGGTCTTAAGGGAACTGAGATTTTTGCAAAACCTCAGTATAGGACAAGTTTAAAAGGTCGGACTGTTTCGATACAGGGAATTGATTTATGGAACAATTTAGAAAACGATGTCAAATATGCTAAATCTATGCTTGTGTTTAAAAAAATGATTAAATCTAAGTTGTTAACAAAATACGAAAATCTTTAGTTAAATCGACTCTATTAGTATTTATTTTGTCAAAAAATGAAGTTTTTTGTTCAATTACCAGAAAAACATTGCATTAGTTAATTGTTTGGATTGAGTTTGCTTTTGTGTTTTTGTTTTTTTGGAAAAAAAGGGGCAGATACTATAAGATTATTTCTTCTCTCTGCCTCCTTTCATTTTATGTCTTTTTATATTGTACACTGTATGTTTAAATGTGTTTTTATTGATGTAAAATGAATAAATTTAAATAAATAAATAAAAAAATAAAAAAATTTGTTCATAACTTTATTAGTAGTAAACTTGAAAGTTACCTTATCCAAGAAAACCGTTACGGAACGAACCCTGTCAAAATAAGAGAGTTCCCGGATCCTGTCCCGGCAGGATCCGACTCAAATTAAGTTCTGGTTGGAGCCCACATCAGTCCAGTTTCCTTTGCTTCACTGATCTTCTCCAGGCTTACTTTGATCTTTCCCAACTTTTATCTTACCATGAGAGCTCCTGGGTCTTGTGACAAGCTTAAATTTGGTTCAACTTCCAGCCTGATCAAATTCTGTTTTTTTTTTTGTTTGTTTTTTTATCAGCTTTGTAAATCAGCTGCTCCTGTAGCAACATTTTCTGTTGACCCATGTCTGTATTATGATAGTGATGATTTATTTTCTTAGATCAATACAGCAGGTGACAGGTGACATGCTGTAGGTTACAAACTTGAGTTGCATATCTGGGTCTAGATCCTCCTCAGTACCTCATGACATGGAATTTTTGGCTCCAGCTGCTGACATGGGATCATAAAACGGAGTGTGACATGAAAGATGCCCTGTTAAGCACCTTGGTCAATGCAATGCAAGGCATTGTAGGAAGGTGCTATACAAATAAAGTTTATTATATTATTTATAAGATGATGCTTCCGCCGATGTTTCCGGTTTATTGTTGCTTTGCTTCAAACAAACCATCCGTCTTCTGTCTAAAATATGGACATGTCTGTCCTCACATTGTCTCCCAGCTGAGTGTTGACCCGAGAATGTGGTTCTGCTCCGTTGGTGCTTTTGTAAAGGAATTTAGTTTTTTAGTATATGCCTGAACACACCTCCCTCTCTCCAGAAACAACGATGCTCTAACTGGGTTTGGCATCTCAGCCTCGGGGGACCAGTTAATTTCTGACAACCTGTTATTGTAAGAATAAAATGGTGATTATGAGTCACTGTCATTGACATATACATTTTTGTTGTTGTTTGTGATTGGTTTGTTCAGAGCTGAGATCACTGGTTGTTTTCAGAGCAGGTTTAATGCATTGTGGGAAAGATGGTGGATTGACCAACACCCCATGAACCTGTAAATGTTATTAATGCATGAATGATGGTAACAGTGGCTGCATGCATGTCATGTTTTTCATGCTGCAGGTGTCACCACAACGATTTGGAGAACATCGTTCCCTTCTTCTTCATCGGCCTGCTTTACACTCTGACTGGACCAGAACTTTCCATCGCCCTGCTTCACTTCCGCGTGTTCACGGCCTGCCGCATCTTCCACACGATCGCCTACATCGGCGCCCTGCCACAGCCCAGCCGCGGGCTCTCCTACTTCGTTGGCATGCTGGTCACCACCTCCATGGCCTACAGAGTGCTCAGTACCAACCTCTTCCTGTAGGGGGTGCTCTTCACAGTACGCTATTTTCTATTTTTCCACAGTTTGACTGAATTTTTTGTTGATTGTGATGTGCAGGAATTCTTTTGATGCTCAACTGGGAATGTGAATAAAACTTTTGATAATAAACATCTCTGTCAACTGTGTGCATGTGGGGATCATTTCTATTTGTGCACTTCCACTGCAGATAAGAAAGTGATACTTTTTATCTGCTAAAGTCAGGCTAAGCTCCAAACTGCTGCTGACCTTTGAGCTGTTTAACCATGAAATGCTGCACGCTTCACTGCAAACCCTGAACTCTGCACATCCATCTGTCCGTTTGTGCTCCGAGCATGAGAATTTGAAAAATACTAACTTCCATTTTGGTGTAAGGAATTTCCTTTCAAAAATTGGGTTGCCGCATGAAAATCTAAGATGTCTGCCGCCATACAGCTACACATATTTATGTAAATTTTATAAGCTGCTTAACTAGAAAAATAAGCAACGTGTTGACTTCCATTTTGGTGTGTGGCGACATCACAAATGGTCACTTTAAATAATTCGGTTGCCAAGACAAAATCCAAGAAGACCACCACTAGGGGTTGAACGACTACTAATTTCTTAAAGTCGGCATGAACATGATAACAGTCGAATCAACGTCGACTAGTTGATGACGTCATAGGAATTTGACGATTTCAAAAAATCACAAACGTAATTTATTATTTACAAAAAAAGAACAACAAAACATTGGAAGCATATATTTATGCTCCTACTATTTACAGTATCATGCTGCAAATTACGGAGCCCCCCAGGGGACGTGGAAAAAAAAAATTTCTTTGCGTGAGCACGCAAACGTTTGCGTGCGCACGCAAAACTATTGCGAGGTAACGCAAAACCTTTTGCGTGGGAACGCAAAACCCTTTGCGTTCCCACGCAAAAGGTTTTGCTTTACAGACACCATGGGAGGGGTTCCTTTAAAAGGAATGTGGACTCAGTAATACAAGCATGTCACAATAGCTCAACCAGTAACGCATCGGCTTGCCGCTCCAAAGGTCACGGGATCGGTTCCCAGTCGTAACAACATTTTTTTTTTTTTAGATTATTTATTCATTCCAGATTAAGAAAACAGAAGAAAACTATTTACAAAACAACAATAAAAACTTTCAATTATATAATCATTCCTCTTTCTTATTTTGCTTAATGTCACAGAATAAACACAATAAAAACCTGTATTATCTGCAGCATTGTTGTTTGTGGCTCAACATTACGACAATGGAGCAGACAGTACCCTCAATTTAATTGAATTTTGAAATCATATATATCAAATATAAGGATGTCCAGTGTGTGCTGCAGTGGTAAAAGTAATTTTCCGTTGTATATTTCACGTTCAAGCTCCGTGGAATCAGCTGCGCTCTGTTTGTCCCTCTGAACTTGTGATTCTGTGTCAGAATTTCAGGGATAAGTTAAAAACCATTAAGCAAAATAAGAAAGAGGAATGATTATATAATTGAACGTTTTTATTGTTGTTTTGTAAATAGTTTTCTTCTGTTTTCTTAATCTGGAATGAATAAATAATCTAAAAAAAAAAAAAATGTTGTCCCGTCTGGGAATCGATCTCGTGACCTTTGGAGCGGCAAGCCGATGCGTTACTGGTTGAGCTACAGTGACATGCTTTCATTACTGAGTCCACATTCCTTTTAAAGGAACCCCTCCCATGGTGTCTGTAAAGCAGAACCTTTTGCGTGGGAACGCAAAGGGTTTTGCGTTCCCACGCAAAAGGTTTTGCGTTACCTCGCAATAGTTTTGCGTTTGCGTGCGCACGCAAAGAAAAAAAAAAGTTCCATGTCCCCTGGGGGGCTCCGTAGATCTTAGCCACAGGATGATACTTTTATTCTTTCCAAAAGTTTCCTGGTTGCATCATGAAATAAATAATAGGCTGTTCCACTGCAGACATGAATTATAGATTAAGTTGACTTCCTCTCTGGGCAGAACTGTGAAGCTGCATGTTTGTTTTGCTGGGATCTCAGTCATTCATTTGTCTCCAGACAACACTGGTGCTGCTTGACTGCATCCTGCCTCACTCCCCAACACTTCCTCCCCCTCCCCTCCGCAAACCATTAACCTTTTTTCTATATTTCACTGCAAACTCTTCTTGAATGTCGTACATATCAGCCTTTAGTTCGGTTTCACTAACCCGCAGCACGGTGGCGCAAAGCATCGTAAAAGTGTAATTGGATTCCCATTTCAGTGAGGGAGTCTGTTTAATATTACTATTAACCATGCAAAATGCTTGCACGCATAACAAATACGATCTTTAATTATTTTAGTGAAACTCTCCTGATGTGTTTTCTCTTTGTTTCTACTGAACAGTTGCAATTCTTGCAGCACCAAATGCAGCAGCAGCAAATGGCTATGGGAGCAGCAGCTCCTCAGGGGGCGGGGCCACGGCAACATACCGCCAGTCAACCAAGAAGTAAGAGGAAGAGGACCACACCGCAGCCTCTTTCAAAGTCATAACAGACTGAGATCACACTAAAGCCCCTTTCCAGCTACGAGAGGACGTTCATGATCTATACTGTGCTCTTTGTCTGCGTCACTTTAAAGACAAGCAGACTAAAAATATATATATATACTTTTTCTAACGGATAAATTTGTATGTATTGGTTCTCGAAAGACACTTTGTCCACTGTGGAGGATCAAGTTTTTACAACAGGGAGCCCTTCGTTCACAGGACCTTAGTGATATTTTTTGAAATGATCAAGAAGAAGACGGGTCTTGAAGATGAGCTTCCACAGCGACATATTTCTACTTTAGGAAGACTTTTCTCTGCAAAGGCCTTGTGGGCTGAGCGGGCCACGAATGCACATTCTCAGAACTTTTTGCATGAGGCTGCCATGTTGACTCCGGTAGAAACTGCCCTTTAAGCACAGATCCTAGCTGAGCTTGTCGACACCAAATCCTCCACGTAACCGCGACATGTGAAAATGCAAACTTGATCTTGGAGTATTGCCTGGGGGCAGCTCTCTACCTCTCGGTCTGTTGGAAGTCTTCTGTTAGGACACGGGGCTCACACGAGGACTCGAAATCAACATGCAACACAGTTTGCTTTTGTACAGCATATTTTGGAAAGGTGTTACCTTTTAATAAGTCCAGGAGCCATGAGTGTATTCGTACATGACTTCAGCTGAGTGTGAGACATTTCTGGACACTGAAAAAAAATAATTTTTTAAAGCAGTCTTTGTCAGCAGTTTTATTGTTTAAAAAAAAAAAAAGAGTATATATTGACAGTGGAAATACAACTTTTAGATAAAAGCCTTTGTCTGTGTGTTATTGTGCAGGTTTTACACTGTGTGTAACTTTCTCAATGAGTTTCTGGATCTCTCTCTGTCGTGTTGTTGCTCGCTTGATGCACTCCTGCAGCTTCTCGTCTGACAGCGATGATCCACCTGGAGACGTTTCAAAGAGAGAGTGGA
The DNA here is from genome assembly GCA_038048925.1 of Garcialebias charrua. NCBI lineage: Eukaryota > Metazoa > Chordata > Actinopteri > Cyprinodontiformes > Rivulidae > Garcialebias > Garcialebias charrua. Next base: position 7,139 of record JBBPBX010098314.1, read on the forward strand.
GCTAAAGCATATATATTCCAAGAACACTTTTTTTTTTCTATCCACAATATTCCTGGAGGTGTCACTGTAGAAGCGAATGTGCATTGAACTTCCGGTCCGACACCGGAAGTGCCTGTTTTCCATAGGCGGACTATGGATCGCGGGTGTTTTTGAAAGTTATTTTCATTCATTTTATCGGAGCAAACACAGCTTTTGTTTAAACGGAACGTTTACTGAAATGTCCTACCGGGGTTCAGGTACCTGCTGTGCTGTTCGCGGCTGCACCAACAACCGGACCAAGCTAAATCTTTGGCTAAAACAACAGTGTTTTCAACACGGACCCAAAACAAAGAAAGAGTGTTCCTGCATCCTACTCTATGGCTGTGTCTGCGCGATCAGGTAACATCTGTAATTTCTTTTTATTCAGGGAGGGTTTATTAATGAGAGTTTTGGATGATTTACTGTCTTAAAATGATATATGTCAGGCGCGACCAGTATTTTTAGCCGAGATAGATGCTAACAAACCTTAGCCGAGAGGCCGGAGCAAACGCGTTCGCTATTTATGTATTTTTAAATTATGTCAGCGCGATCAGGTCACATCTGTTATTTCTTTTTATTCGGGGAGGGATATTAATGAGAGTTTTGGAAGATTTACTGTCTTAAAACGATAGATCTCAGACGCGACTGGTATCTTTAGCCGAGATAGCAGCTAACAAACCTTAGCCGAGAGGCCGGAGCAAACGCGTTCGCTATTTATGTATTTTTAAATTATGTCAGCGCGATCAGGTCACATCTGTTATTTCTTTTTATTCGGGGAGGGATATTAATGAGAGTTTTGGAAGATTTACTGTCTTAAAACGATAGATCTCAGACGCGACTGGTATCTTTAGCCGAGATAGCAGCTAACAAACCTTAGCCGAGAGGCCGGAGCAAACACGTTCGCTATTTATGTATTTTTAAATTATGTCTGCGCGATCAGGTCACATCTGTTATTTCTTTTTATTCGGGGAGGGATATTAATGAGAGTTTTGGAAGATTTACTGTCTTAAAACGATAGATCTCAGACGCGACTGGTATCTTTAGCCGAGATAGCTGCTAATAAACCTTAGCCGAGAGGCCGGAGCAAACGCGTTATTTTTAAATTATGTCTGCGCGATCAGGTAACATCTGTAATTTCTTTTTATTTGTCCCTCCTCTTTTAACAAAACGAGTGGTGTTCCCACATTTTTAATGAACTAAAACAACAAAGTTTGGACTGTCTTCAACTGTATTACTCGCATGTAAACAAACGGTGTTTCCGGTCAACCGGAAGTCGTGTGCACATTTCGCGCAAAGCATCATGGGACGTAGGAATAATGTGGTTTTGTGTAGCGAGCAGAGTCGATCGTCTTCATCCGTCACCACAGTGAGCCGTGCAGTTGACAGACTTTCCTCCTCAGCTGTGGGGTCTACAATAAATACAGAGCTGCAAATGGAAAATGTTATAATTAGTCCAGACTGAAAGGACCAACAAAAATGTAGAACTTTACCTGAATGAGGTAAACTTACTCATCAAAGACACAAAAGGAGGTGCCGACTGGATGCTTGTGAATACAGAGACTGTGTCTCTTTTCGAAATTCACCTCTGGTAAACACGTCTCCTTGTTGATGGTGACCTCTGGGAGCTGAGCTGTTGGGAAGAAACTAAATTAAACGACTAAAATAAAAATACCTTTGCTCCTCTGCAAAATTCCCGCATAAAAAATAGAAAGCCAAATACAGTGGTCCCTCATTTATCGCAGGGGATCCGTACCCTGAAGACCTGCGATAAGTGAAAAACTGCGGAATAGGAATAGTAGTACAAGTAGTAGTTTATTTTAGTTTTTATATGTATAAAGGCGTTTTAAACCCTTCCCACTCTTGCAATATTCTAAACAATGTTTATAAACGCTCTAAAAGACACAGAACGTCATGATTTCAGCTCCCTGCCACCTGCATGGAGAAGGTGTTCTCTGCAGACCAAAAGTGGGCGTTTCTGGAGAATAGGTGTTTCTAAAGGGCAAACACTGATTGGCTAGCTGTATTTACTGGCTCTTTAGGTAAGTTACGTCAGGTCTTTTTTTGTTTTTTACTGAAGGTTTCTAAGAAACAGTGTCATATCTGCTGTCAAACACAAGAAGATTCTCTTTTGTTCTTGGGTTGTAGGATCTGACACAGGTTGGCTTGAGTGTGGTCTGGGTACAATGAAATATGAAGCATCTGAAGCAAAACCGGCTCCCATTTGTCAAAAAGTCTGGTCTCAATTAAAGATCATGAGTCCTGTAACGAGATAATGGTCCAAAACAAAAGCTGAAAACAAAATTCCCTCTTTAGAAGTGCTCTTCTATGAGAGCTGATCTATGAAAGGAGCTGAAACATGGAGTAGGATTGACCCTTAAAATGTGAGACAGCTGAGGAAGCTAACCAGTAAACAGAAATACTGTACCTGGTCCAGTTGCAGAAATCTTACAGAAACTGACCATCACTCATCTGCAGTGACTGATTTAAAAGGTTGAACAAGACACCCAAGGCACCAGGACACCCTAGTTCGTAGTTCAATGATCGACTTTGTTGTCGTCTCATCTGATCTGCGGCCGCATGTCCTGGACACTCGGGTGAAGAGAGGGGCGGAGCTGTCAACTGACCACTACCTGGTGGTGAGTTGGCTCCGATGGTGGGGGAGGATGCCGGTCAGACCTGGCAGACCCAAACGTATTGTGAGGGTCTGCTGGGAACGTCTGGCAGAGTCTCCCGTAAGACGGAGCTTTAACTCCCACCTCCGGGAGAGCTTTGAACACGTTCCGAGGGAGGCGGGGGACATTGAGCCCGAGTGGGCCATGTTTCGCGCCTCTATTGTCGAGGCAGCTTATCGGAGTTGTGGCCGCAAGGTTGTTGGTGCCTGTCGTGGTGGCAACCCTCGAACCCGGTGGTGGACACCGGCGGTGAGGGATGCTGTCAAGCTGAAGAAGGAGTCCTATTGGGCCTTTTTGGCCTGTGGGACCCCGGAAGCAGCAGATAGGTACCGGCAGTCCAAGCGGCATGCGGCTCGGGTGGTTGCTGAGGCAAAAACTCGGGCGTGGGAGGAGTTCGGAGAGGCCATGGAGAATGACTTCCGTACGGCTTCGAGGCGATTCTGGTCCACCATCCGGCGTCTCAGGGGGGGAAAGCGGTACGCGACCAACACCATTTATGGTGGGGATGGCGTGCTGTTGACCTCAACTCGGGATGTTGTGAGTCGGTGGGCGGAATACTTCGAAGACCTCCTCAATCCTACTGGCACGTCTTCCACTGAGGAAGCGGAGCCTGGGGACTTTGCACTGGACAAAAAGGCCTAATATCCGGGGAGATACAACAGTATGCAAGTGTCCGTATCTGCCACATATCCAGTATGTTTCCGGTGGTATACGGGGAGATCTCATCTGTTACAGATCTTAGTACAGGATATCCCACGCATACCCATCTGTGATAGATCCTAGCACTGGATATTTTCTGGATCCTTATACATGATAAATCCTAGTATAGGATATTTTTGGGATACACATCTGTGATAGATCCTAGTATAGAATATTTTATTCATACCCATACTTGAGAGATCCTAGTATTGGATATTTTCTGGATACCCATATGAGAAAGATCCTACTACTGCATATTTTCCAGATACATATCTGTGATAGATCCTAGCACTGGATATTTTCTGGATCCTTATACATGATAAATCCTAGTATAGGATATTTTTGGGATACACATCTGTGATAGATCCTAGTATAGAATATTTTATGCATACCCATACTTGAGAGATCCTAGTATTGGATATTTTCTGGATACCCATATGAGAAAGATCCTACTACTGCATATTTTCCAGATACATATCTGTGACAGATCCTAGTATTGGATATTCTTTGGATACATATCTGTGATAGATCCTACTATTGGATATTTTCTGGATACCCATACTTAATAAATCCTAGTATTGGATATTTTCCAGAAACCCATCTGACAGATCCACATATTGGATATTTTCCGGATATCCATACATAATAAATCCTAGCATTGGATATTTGCCGGATATACATCTGTGACAGATCCTAGTATTGGATATTTTCTGGATACCCATACATAATAAATCCTAGTATTAGATATTTTCCAGATACACATCTGACAGATCCACATATTGGATATTTTTCGGATATCCATACATAGTAAATCCTAGTATTGGATATTTTCCGGATACACATCTGTGATAGATCCTAGTATTAGATATTTTCTGGATACCCATACATAATAAATCCTAGTATTGGATATTTTCCAGATACACATCTGACAGATCCTCATATTGGATATTTTCTGGATACCTATACATAATAAATCCTATCATTGGATATTTTCCGGATACATATCTGTGATAGATCCTAGTATTGGATATTTTCTGGATACACATCTGGCAGATCCACATATTGGATATTTTTCGGATATCCATACATAGTAAATCCTAGTATTGGATATTTTCCGGATACACATCTGTGATAGATCCTAGTATTGGATATCTTCTGGATACCCATACATAATAAATCCTAGTATTGGATATTTTCTGGATACACATCTGACAGATCCACATATTGGATATTTTACGGATATCCATACATAGTAAATCCTAGTATTGGATATTTTCCGGATACACATCTGTGATAGATCCTAGTATTGCATATCTTCTGGATACCCATACATAATAAATCCTAGTATTGGATATTTTCTGGATACACATCTGACAGATCCACATATTGGATATTTTTCGGATATCCATACATAGTAAATCCTAGTATTGGATATTTTCCGGATACACATCTGTGATAGATCCTAGTATTGGATATCTTCTGGATACCCATACATAATAAATCCTAGTATTGGATATTTTCCAGATACCCATACATGAAAAATCCTAGTATAGGATATTGTCTGGATATGTATATTTAACTGTACACTTGCATATTGTGTGTGTGTGTATGTGTGTGTGTGTGTGTGTGTGTGTGTGTGTGTGTGTGTGCAGGGGGTTATGGAGAACAAGATCTGTGAGTTTGGTGGTCCTATCACTGCGTTTAGTTGGAAATCCTAACCCCAATTTGTTAAAATACAAATACCCATAATTCATAGGGAGAACGTAGGACGGACAGGAATCTCATAAATTGCGGTCAGGGAGTTATGGAGAACAAGATCTGTGAGTTTGGTGGTCCTATCACTGCGTTTTGGTGGAAATCCTAACCCCAATTTGTCCAAATACAAATACCCATAATTCATAGGTAAAACGTAGGGCAGACACGAATCTCACAGATTGCGGTCAGGATTGTCGTGGAGAACAGGATCTGTGAGTTTGGTGGTCCTATCACTGCGTTTAGTTGGAAATCCTAACCCCAATTGGTCAAAATACCATAATCCAAAAGAAAAGTTTTGGGAAAGTGTTGAAAGTTCCGATCAGCTCTGCGAGGTGCTGGCCAATATCTTTAACACCTCACTTGCCCTGTAGACAGATCCCGTCTGCCTGAAGACCACACCACCATCATCCCAGTCCAAAAAAGCTCTACAG